>CM067371.1:53935807-53966755 GCA_034401795.1 Chaetoderma sp. LZ-2023a | reverse complement strand
AAACGACGTGCATGCGCATTCGATATTGTAACGTTTTGCCGTGGCTAAACGACTCCCCTATTAGTCCAGTAGAAATCAACAGAAATATAGGCTAACCCGGGCATTTTGTATAACAGACGATTTTGTGTTCCAAACACTTTTTATGACTGTCCAGAGTCCACACAAGAAATTCTCACAAATTCACACTTGGGGAAACCTGATTTTTAACCCTTTGAAGTTAGAGAACGAAATGTGAAAAATCTTTAGCATAAATAGGTAATCTGTTGAGAATTTTTATCAAATTAGACCTACTGACAATTGCTATTGTCAATTGTGTATATGACAACAGATCCCAGTCACATAACCTGTAAGACATACTAATGTAAATTAAAATTAATCAGTAAAACCTGTCTATAACAACCATATATGATTTGATACATGAGTGTGAATTCCAGAACATGGTACATCAATGTATGACCAGTTTTTTTAAAGATCTGACGGAGAGAGTTACACATATGGACATCATGTTGATCGCAGCTATGCAGTCAATGATATAAATATTCCTAACGCTATTATTCTTACTATTACAATAATATATAGTCCGGGGTAAATTTACAAAATTAAGCAAGACACTCATCCACAGTTTAGGAACATGTATATGAGGCTGGGTGGCCTCCACCAACTAATGTCCTTTCTTGGAGCGGGCTGTAAGATCATGGAGGGGAGTGGGATCGATGATTTGTGGGCAACGGTGTATGCTAGGAATTCCCTGCCTAGGATAATGGAGGGAAAAGCTTACACAAAGACATTAAGAGCATGCCTCCTTACAGATGCCGCATTGCATCTTTGGCTAATTCAACCCGATGTTGATATAATTTCTCTACAAGGCAGTGCGGCAGACAACACACCCAGCAGTACATATGGTGAATCTGAATTTGCAGAGCTGCAAGATGAAGAAAGTGGTGTTGATCCTGATAGCGATGATGCTTCGGATGAGCAAACAACCGAAACAGAAACATGCTGTGAAAGTCAAACACATATGTCAACGGATGATATGTGGTCAGAGCTGCGCAATTTATACGATGCTATTATGTCACATGATATTTCAGCAGACAATGTTTGTGACAATGACGATTTGCAAGACCTATTTAAGCAAGTTTCTAATTTGAAGGAAAACGTAGAGAAATCAAGAACTTGTAAATTGTGGTCGTTGTTCATGGAATTTGTTGCCATTGTACGATTGTTCACCAGGGCTGATCGTACTAGTAATTGGCTCCTTCATTTAATGTTGCCATTCTTTTCTGCTGCAGGGCACAACAATTACACAAAGTGTTGTCGCCTTTACCGCCAAGATTCTGATGATCTATGTACTTGTCTGGATGGTCCCATGCACGAAGGGCACTTTGCTGTACGCAGGAATGCTAAACTGTATTGGAGTGGTACCTGGTCTGATATGACAATTGAACAGAGTCTAATGAGAGCTGGGAAGACACAGGCTGGATTGATCAATATAACGCACAAGGAATCCGCTAGAACAAAATGTCTTCTCACTGCACACATCATAGCACAGTACACACATGCTCTGCGGTCATTGACTGACACGTTCACCGGGACATGGTCGGAACAACACAGAGATGTTCACCCTGCAAATATGAGACGAGATGTAGAAGACATGAAGAAATTCACTCTGTCTCAGAGAACACAATCCATTCGCAGTTGAAGACGACCAACTGAGAAATATCGCAACTGGTTTGATTGCAGACCATCGTGTTACTGCCGATGATGCCATTGATATTCGTCGAGGAATTCATGAGAAGTTAAATGAGAAAAGGTTTGGCGACATTACGCTAAAGAAAGCAGATCAAGCTGTAACATTTGCTGTCATGCGAAAGGTAGTTAAAGTAGGAAATGAAGATGTCCATATGTCTTCCCAGGAGCTGTACCATCGCTTAATGTCAACTGCATCTGTTTCAGGACCTCCAGACAAAGTGATCTTTGAATACAAGTTTGCAACGGTATGTCCCGCCCTCTTCCACGATGACGGAACTATGAAGAAATCGCAAAAGTCACAACTGGCGAAGTATATAATTGAAATGAACACATCAATGCTACAGCAAGAGACAACAGAGCCAGCTGCAAGAGTATTTGATGGCTGCGCACCTTTGCATCGGATACCATGGCCTACGGTTGGAACAATGGAGACCGTTTGTAGCTCATTCGTAGCATCAGTAGTACATTATCAGAGGCTTGATGCGCCTGTATGCATTATATTTGATAACTATCAAACTGAGACCACAAAAGATCAAGAACAGCAGCGACGACGGCTTAATCAAGTTGGCGCTCCTGATGCAGCTGTCCAAAACAACACACCTGTTCCAGGAAACAAAACTGGATTTCTATCAAACAAACACAACAAGCAGAATACCATAAATCTGTTGGCAAAACATTTATCAGATGCAGGTGTTTAGGTGGTACATGCAGTAGATGAAGGCGATGCTGATGTGGTGATTGTAAGGAGAGCATTAGAATTGGCAGGAACTGAAAGAACAACGATAGTTGTTGCTGACGATACAGACATATTGATCTTACGCCTCTATCATGCAAGCACCTCTGCAAATATTTTCCTACAAACAAAGCAACATAAGCTATGCATCAAAGTGGCCACAGAGATCTTAGGCAAGGAATTGTGTATGTGCCTGCCATTCGTCCATGATATGTCTGGATGTGACACGACATCAGTTTTATATGGCATGGGCAAAGTAAAGCATATGAAAATGATCCAATCTTCACCAACCCTCAGACAAGATGTACTTGCATTTGGCGACATCTCCAGATCAAAGGCGGATATAATGGTTATTGGAGAAAAGTACATTAAGTCTTTGTATAGTGCTGGATTAAGAAGTCCTGGCTTAGACAATCTCAGATACATGACTGCCATCTCTCCTAAGCATGTACCAGTTGAAAGGATGCCACCCACACGTAGGGCAGCATACTTCCATAGCCTTCGGGTTCATCTCCAAGTAAGCACATGGCTTCACCTAAAAACTGTGTTAAAGAAAGAAGAGTATGGTTATGTAGTAGTACAAGGATCAGTGACGGCGATCATTACGGACAAGTCAGCAGCGCCTCCGGAGCTACTTCTAAATGTAAGGTGCCAGTGTAAAAGCAGCACACGTCTGTGTTCCTCGTGTAGTTGCTCCAAGAAAGGCATTCCCTGTAGCATACATTGTAAATGTGAAGGTCACTGCCTTAACAGCTCGAAATTTGAAAGTGAAAATGCATAGACAAATTTCAGTCATTCTGCCTGTTCGCTGTGTTTCACAACAGTCGCTCCATTTTTCATTAAATTTATAGTTTATCAAGTGATTTTGATGATGACATACTTTAAACTGTACAACACTTACCAAAACACGTTTTTTTAGAGTCAAAATACATATTACCTGGTTATTGGTCATCGCCTTGGCGGCCATTTTGAATTTCCTCTAAAAAACATATTTCCCCATGTGTGAATTTTGGAGAATTTTTCTGGGATGTATTTTGGGCCATACCGAAGTGATTAAAACAAAAATGTGTCTGTTATACAAAATGTCCGGGTCAATGCCAATTTCTACTGTACTATATTGACAGAAATCTACGAACATATAGACATCGCCAAACATGAAATGACAGAAAATATGACAACATGGCGCGGTTGGCGGTTGTTGCCACGATGGTGGCGCATTGGACGCAGAGCGATACAGTGCATGACTACATCATTCAATGCGATAAATAAACGAGGGTGTTATAAGAACACGAATACATTACTCCTGCCTGTCGCGAGGAGGGAAGCGTTTGTGATTCTTCTGTGAAATGCCACCTTATCATGTAAAATAATTGTTTCAACACGACAAACTGCAGAGCTGGTGATAATGTAAACATGTAGGTAATATGAATAAAGTTTGTGCTATTTAACGTTAAAATACAGACATGACAGATCACAAGCTATATCATTATCACATATCCCCCTACGTGTATATACCTACTTATAACTATATAATATACACTATGTATATGTGTATATTATATATAGTAAGTATATATACATATAGTAGGGGGTGGTGGATGTGTGGGCGTGATATGGATGGACGAAAATTCAAAGGCCTGTGGACAGATGGCTAAAGACGCTTAAGCAACCAGTTTTGGCATGTCACTAAATCACATAGGGCGTATATAGTAGTTATAGAGTTTACAACGTCAGGCATACATTTAAACGTCTCTTTATTACTATTTTGTCTTCCACACAATAACTATATTTCGCTGTACAACAATAGGAAGTTTTACGGAATTCCCTTATGACGTCATTTTCACGTGTGCACAAATGACTGGCCGTCAACGGTATGGCCAGCTGCTCATTGTTTTGTTAGTAAACACCATTACACTGCCGCCATTGACGCTACTCAAAGCTATGCCAATTGCAATTTTACGTCAGCTCTCCTGGTAAAGTTGAGCGAATTGACAATTCTAATATCAAATACTATTTTACTATGCATTTTTAGAAATATATTATTGATTCTATGCACATTAGAAGGCAAATTACTACCGCGATGGTATGTCAGAAACGCCCCCACCCCATCAGTGCATGTGGGTCATGGTAAGCTTTAGTACCAATACAAGCGGCTGCTCGATAGATAATGTTTACGAATGCGCCCAAGATTGCTATATTTGGCCCTACTGTCATAATGATTATTAGTGTGTGTGCATAGGCGGGAGGGGGGAGGGTGTGTGTGTTGGTAGGTGTGTACGTGCATGTGCATAGATTTTCAAATTTTGTTCTGGGGAAGAACCCTGTACCCCATATTTAGGTTGGCTTTACACCCCACCCCAATCCCACCTTTGAGGTGGTGGGGTGGAGGGTGGTGGACGGTATTAATTCCCACCTGCATCCCAGTAAATAAATAAGAGCCGATGGGCATGTGACGCTCACATGGACCATTAGCATTTGAACCATTTGGATTTAAATAGATCTTATGATGGATAATTTTCGGAAAAGATGGCCACCCAAAATATTTACCAATCAAAATTCTGAATAGATATTCTAGCCTACCTTGATGGGGTCACGGTAGCTAAATTTGTTTGAAACATGTCAATTAAGCAACTAAGGTGAAGCAGCGTTTTGACAATTTCTGGTAAATTTTCCATAAATCTAAGATTTTCACCCAAAACATTGATGAATCAAAATTCTGAAAGGAAATTCTGGCGCCAGCGACCATTGGGTCCTTTCAGCCACATGTGGTTGAAATCGCTCCGAATGGTAAGGAGAAGAAGCATTTTGACAATTTCTGGTACATTTTTAATAAAATCTCAGATTTTCACCAGAAAAATTGATGAATCAAAATTCTGAATGGCACTTGCGACCAGCCAAATTTGGTTGAAATCGCCCAAACGGTTAATGAGGAGTAGTGTTTTAAAGCAAAAGTTGACGGATGGATGACAGACGAACGGTCACTACAGCATAAGCTCACTTGTTCTTTCGGGTGAGAAGGTGAGCTAACAATAATTAATTTCAATTTGATTATGAATTAATTAATCAATATGCAGGAAACTACTCAGATCATCTCATTTTCCAATTATTATAGGGAAGGGGCATAACACCCCTCCCTACCACGACCACCATTCAGAACCCCACGCAGACCATGACTGCTAGGGTGGACACACACCATAATAGAATCTTAAATCCATCAAGACAGTTGGTGAATTTACTATTAAACTCTCCAGACTTATGAGTGTTATTTTCACAAATTGTGTGTTTTATGGGGTTATCACAAAAGCAGAGGGTGGGGTAGGGAGCATTAGGCCCCTAAAAGTTTTAGATGTTGTATGGAGGGATAGAGGGGGGTTAGGGTGGGGGTGTGTGTGTGGCTAAGACAATTTCTTTTCCTGGCAGCAACCTTGAGAATGTATAATAGTCAGTAAATAAAATAATACTAAATACAGTCATACTCAGATAGCTGATCAGTACAGTATATTTTAATATTGAACTGGAAAAACATCTGAATCTGAGTGAACATGGTGAGGCCATATGCTGTGGGCCAGGGGCTGTGGGACCTGGCTCTAGGGCTATCTGTTCAGCATTATCCTTGTAATGGCGAGGATTGGTAAATTGACATCTTTCAAGACATATTGTTGGCAATCACTAAGAAAATTTCAATTGTTTCACACAAAATGCACGTTTACACTTTAGAGATCAAAAGAAGGCAATTTGTAAAATTTACAACAAAAGGCTGCCTTGATTATGGAGCCAGGCATCTGAAGATCAATACAAATACTGTTTTTTTGACAATTTGGCCTTTAAAGTGTCAAAACCTACTCACTTTGTTATGTTACATATGTTATACTATGTTAAGAGACAATTAAACTTTGTTGATAAAAGTATTAAAATAATTGAAAAGAAATAGGGAATTAGTCATTCTTGGGGCAAAGTAATTTCAATTAGCAATTCCAATTTTAAAAAATTTACCAATTTATCCAATGTGGTAATTGAATTAGTACAAATTCCAATTACCACCTGATCATTGTTAAATTGAATCTGATATCTAGAGCCTATAAATTTCCCTGTATGGGCGGAGTTACACACCTGTCTGCCTGGAACTTGCTTCCCCACATCTAATTTTCAGCATTTCCTGAGTGAATGGTACATGGCTAGATACTCATACACTGCAGGTATACTCCACTCCTCTTTAAAATACAAATTGGTTTCTATTTTTGGAAAGATGTGGGGCCATATGTTCAACAATGTTTTAGATATGACACATGCAGATGTACACATGTAATTATCAAATGCTAAAATATCTTGTAGAACTTACACTGTTTGCATACACTGAGGTAAACATTGATTGTTCTTTTTATACTATCTACTTTATCAAGCATATGCCATCAGTCACCCATATTCTAAATGATGTAATTATTTAAATAATTAATTTTGCTATTAGCTGTAGATTGTTAATGCAGAATGTGAAGTGGAAGTAAAGCTCTACATGGGTGGTTCTCAGTTATTTTAACTACATACACACAATTTATGCAATGGCAGTTGGTATCATGTCTTGAGGCCCAATAAAATAATAACCCAATCACATGCCCCTAGCAATTGAGTTAGGTAAATGTAGAGAATTGTCTTTCATGGTGAAGGTTAGGGTTTCTTTTACTATATTTTTGCTAAGCATAGCAAAATAAAGCTAGGAAAATAATAAAACTATGAAAATTCAATAAATTTTACAATCAGTCCAGTCTCTTTATGTAGAAATATAAACATTGCAATATCTTTGGAAGCAGATAAATTGTATCCATTGTTGCAGGTACACGTAGGTAATGAATCCTAGACATCCATATACTTTTAGCCATCCATATACTTTTAACGCTCAACTATTCATTAACATTTTCACTGCTGAACTCCCCATGTCTCATTTCCAATGCTACAATACAGGAAAACTATTGAATATTTTGAAATTAATTTGACTGGCAGTTGTTGCTGGCAATGGCTTCCAGTTAAATTAATTATTTCAGAATATTCAAAAGAATAAGTTTTATATCGTAAAGAATATACTTTTTCATTTGTCGGTGAAATGGTTAACCAAATACACAATTAAACATGATCAACATGCATTCAAAGTTAGTTAAGCTTATTTACTTTTATGCATATAGTAACTGTGACTTCCTCTTACAATCCGTGGTGCTGCCTTAGCTGGCCAATTGTCTACCACCAGAAACGCAGGATAAAACCCCTTTCCAACCCACTCACCCCCTACCCATCTCATCTGCACCTCTAAATCGACTCCTGCATGTCAAAATTCGACACACCCAACTGGTTATCATACTATATCTCCATGTGAGCTAGGGATAATTAAACTGACTTAAACAAATGACAACACTGCTGGGTCATTCCATGTCAAATCAACCAAACTTTTATCAATTTCTCACCTCACCGACTCAGAACTTTCTGAAATTTGGTACATAAATACCGTGAGATGTACAATGGAGACATGCTAAATATCAGGTCTTAATTCCTTATAGTTTTCAAGATATGCCACTCTGAATCGCCCCCCCCCCCCCGTATCATCAATTTCCAAAAATGATGAAGTCCAAACTTTGTCGATTCATAACTCGACTAGTCTTTCTACCAAAGCCTTGAAATTTGGTAGGTCAATGGCATAATGGATGGGGATTACACACATGATATCAGAATTATCCTAGTCCTATGCAATCATGATTTATCTTTGTTCATTTTTTCAGCAGAATTTCAAATGCCATATTTCCCTAATCTTCTAACTAGATTGATATGATTACTTCACGCATATTTATTGGAGTATTATGCACTGCCATACACTACATTTGGCATGCACAGATCTATTAAAAAAACTAAATGTTCAAGACAACAGTTTTCATTTTGGTCAAAATTGTCTTTTTTCAGGCCAAAGAATTTCAAAGAGGTAAACGCAGCTCAGTACTAAAATAGTTTTTTCATGTAACTACATGCTCTGAGCTACAAATTAGCCACAATTTTATTTTGTTTTTTTTCACTAGAAGGCATTTAAAAAATCTTTTTACATTGACAAATTTTTTGGTAATGTGATTTCATAGTCCTGTGCTAATACATTAAATTATGCATGCACAGTAAATAATAATCATTTGACATACCTGTATACACTGGCTGTTGTCTCTCTTGCTTACATGTATAAGGGTTTACAGGTTGGAACAGTTCTATTACAGTGTTATCTTGTTAGATCTCATGAATATTTTATAGGAAGCCAAGATATTTTTAACATCCACATTGTCTACTCGATACTGTCTACCACTGCTACTGCTACCTTGAACTGCTGGTGCAGCAATAATGCAGAGAACATAGTCAAGCAGCACCCAGCATGTGTCCTTATTACCTGGCCATGTTAATGTGTTCGAAACAGATTGTTTCATAAAGTTTATTTTAACATCATCATATTCATCACACCTTTCTACAATATTTCCTATTTCCCACTTGTTGTCATATACTGCCGCTACATATTTTCTTGGCTGCATGCTACATGTGATTAAAACAATGTTTGAGGATTGAATGATGTCATCCTTGACATTCATGATTGTTCCTTGCACTTCGTTTTCCACATCTGCGGAGATACAATACATTACTAGCTCACTAGTAGAAATAGGTTGGAAATAGTGATGTGAATGTGTACCAGCAATTGTCTTAACATTGTCATAACGATTGGTAAGTTTTGTTTTATGTCATACTATAGCCTCAATAATCACATAGAAGAACTTGATGTGAACGTGTACCAGCAATTGTCTTAAGATTGTCATAACGATTGGTAAGTTTTGTTTTATGTAATGCTATAGCCTCACTAGTCACATAGAAGAACTTAATTCCTTTGATAGTATTTCGAGCAAAGTTGTATAACTGCCCAGCTGTAAGGATGTGTCCCGATGTTGTAGCTTGTAAACTGGCTCTGGCAGCTAAACGTTTCACTGTGCCACCGATACCATCACAAGGACTTTTACCATGAGCTGTGGCAAAGAAATTCCAATCAGCTGTTATACCAAAATAACTCATGATGACAAAGATTGTTTAAATTTCGACAATTTTTGTACTGGGGAGCTGAGCCATCACTGAAATACTTTATATGTGTTATTCCTGGATAATTTTTTACCACGTAAGTCACAAGATTTGTAATAAAGCAATGAACAGTTATTACATCATGTTTCAAGTCACTGATAATGCAAGGAGATATCACAAAGTTTGTCATTATTATCCTTGATATACACCGCAAAAGGATGTAGTGTGGCTTGACTATTGTCCCAATAATAGCTTTGGGAAGCATCGTGTATTACAAAAGAGTAATTTTCTGGGAATTCCATTAATACAATTGCGGTATCTGATGGTAGAGATTCTTTGCAATCACTCAAATAAGTAGCCTGACCTTTAGCAATATAGTGATGAGAACAGAGATCACTGAGCTTTTTACTTAACAGATCTGTAAATGAAGCCCTAGACTCCTGCTGTGTAATAATTGTTTATCTATCCGTATGTTGCCACTGGCTGAATTGAATCATATCTTCTTCGTCTATATTATTTTCATCAAATATTTTATTTATATAGTTATGAATTACAGCATCTGCTGGGCAATTTGGACATTGGTGTAACATGCATTCCCGTGTTTCAACGTCACACACAATTTTTGACAACAAGTCCTTATATTTAAGCTTTTCAGGTAACGCAGCTAAAAGTAATTTGACATTTTGGTGTAGGACACATACACAGACAGAATGAGTTCCAGCAGCACATACAGTAACACACCATTTTGGTCGTAGTGATGCAAACATTGAAAATCCAATTTTTATTTCTGGTTGTCTTTTGTGAAATTCCACATACAGTTCTTTCATGTTAACTAACACGAGACGTTTTTGTTTTGAGACCTTTTCCCCATCGATTCTTACAGAGAGACACTCTTTCTGGCCTGGGCAAAATCTAGAGAATTCATCATCCTGGTGGAAATCATAAACTAGGTCTTTTACAGTTTGTAATAATATTTTGCCTTGTTTTGGATGAGGAAAGGCAAGCATCCCTTTTTCTGATTTTAATAATCTGGCTTTCTTCACCATGTATATTGTTGTTTTAAATTCAGACACAGTTTGTTCTATGCTCCAGCTTGCTGGCACAAGAGTCAAAATCTGCACACGTTCATGTCTATTAGCCATTTGGAATTTTTCCTTCAGCTCTGAAATTAACGTGTTTAAATCTTTGGAATCACCACACGTACACTTGGCTAAACTAGTGTTACCGTGACAAACAAAACCTAATTCATCAGAATCATTGTCAATTGCTTTTGCCACCTTAGATCTCAACATCATCGTAGCTTGTTCAAATTTTCGTTTTCCGTATGACAGCTTAGAATCTTTATTGACTTGTCCTAACTTTAATGGTGAACAACTGTCACTAAGCGCGCTTGCGCATGCGCACTGGAGCCCAAATAGGAAACAGATTCACTTTTCTCAATTTAAGTGCCAAATATTATAGGCAAATTCTCAAATCAATTCCATGTGGGGTGGCTGAGGGCGGGTCGTAGGGATTGAACGATAAGTATGTTTTATAGTGGTTAATAAAACAACAGACCAACCCGCAAGGGGGGTCTGTGGGGGTTGTTATTACACCACAAAAACATCCATTACCGTTCAATCACTACTTGCTAAACCCGTAGATTTGGTCAGTACACCACTTAAAACATTAGGTGGGAGGCGATTTGAGAATCAACAAACAAGGATAAAAATCAAACCAATCTTATCCAAATGTTACTAACATAACATAACAGTGGATTTAAATCAATCACACCGTGATTATCAAATACGGAAAACTTGAACTTAGAGATAAATAAAAAACCAAAATAAACTCTCACCATTTCTTACAGTCTTAACGAAAATGGCGAGATGTGCTTGGTAAATGGTCTTCAGCTATTTTGGTTAAAATCGTAATATTACGAAAGAAGGAGGCTGCTGCACTCTGATCTTTCAGATAAAAGGTTGTAAAAGAGGATTCAGATTTTCATCCTGCAACCTGTATGCCTTCATCTAAATACGAACCGGCAAAAAGTGCAAAAGAGGAAGCCATTCCTCTAACATTGTGAGCTTTAATCTGGGAGAGATTAATTTGTTCCAGAGAAGCAATCTTGTAACAAAGCTTAATCATCTCCCAAATCCATCAGGATATCATAAACTTTGAGACCGGCTTAGTTAACTCTTCCGCATAAGAAAACCATAAAAGGGACAGATCAAATCTTTTGGAATCAGTTCGCTGTTTGTACACTCTTAATGCCCTAACAGGACACCAGAGTTTATCGGAAGGCGAAAAAGACGATAATGATTTTTAAATGATCGGACTAGCAGGAAACCGGTTAGACTAAAAATCCATTCTGGGATTAAAACTATACCGTCTCCTGAAACTATAAATCTCTCCCTTTCAGCAGAAAAAGCATGAATTCTGAATGCCTTCTAGCAGAGGCCAGTAATACTAATAGGGGAAAGAGGTTCAAAATGATGGCCTGCCAGCAATTGAAGAACCAAAGCCAAGTTCCATGAAGGTAAAGGCTTAGCTATCGGAGGACGAATATTGCCTAGACCTCTAATAACAACTATTAAAGGTCCTAGTGTCCTTGACATTGGCATACAGAAGGCAAGGAAGAGAAGATGCCAGAGAAAATCTATGTCCCGTAACCGAATTAGCTGATAAATGGAAAGAATCAAAGAGATATGTTGAAACAGTCTAATACTTGGGGAATATAAATAGAATCGGGCACGAGACCTTGGTCTGAACACCATTCTCCAAAAATTTTAAGTTGACACTTGTAAACTCTGTGGTTCGACTCTCTTCTGGAAGAATCGATAATTACCAGAGATCTTGAAGAAACCTTATTCTCGTAGACTTTAGTTTCGATATTCTGCAAACACACAGACTGAAGATTTCTGGGTTTGGATGAAGACAAAGACCTCTTACTTGAGACAGAAGATCCTGGGAGAATGGAAGAAGATGAGGGAAGTCTACCAGGAGATCTAGAAGGTCTACACACCAAATCCTCTTTGGCCAAAAAGGAGCTATAAAGGAATCTCGCAGATTTGTTCTTTGGCATTCTTCAACACTAACCAGAGCTGTAGATAAGCTTTTCAATAATTGGGTGATTCACTCTTAGAAATTTTGAAAATTGGGTTTCTTTGGAATTTAATTGGTTTATTATACATTATTAGCAAGAGAACTGAAATTAAATGGGTGATTTTCTATTTCAGTACTCATGATGTTAAAAATTAAATGGGTGATTGGCAATTTTTATTGGGTGAAAACGCAAAAACCCTGCTTATCTAGAGCTCTGACACTAACGGAATCAAAATCATTGGAGGGAACGCATAGACAAACATTCCTGTCCAGGACTGAGACAGGGCATCCACCGCCAGGGCTTGACTGTCTGGAAAAAGAGACATAGAGGAGATCTGAGCATTCATAGATGTCGCAATCAGATCTACCAGAGGACAATCCATAAGACTGAAAATCGCTTTGACAACCGACCTCTTTAATTGCCACTCTGTGTGGGTGAATTTGCTGGGACGTTACAGTTGGTCCGCAAGAAAATTCGGACTGCCTGGGACATGAGGAGACATTAGAAGAATCTGATTCTTGCGATACCATAAGAGAAGGTTCCACACTTCTAGACAAAGGAGGGATGACCTTGCACCGCCATGCCTGTTGATGTAAGAGACCACTGTCGAATTGTCCGACCGAATCGAGACTTTGAGACCGATCACAAGATCTGACCATGAAAGGAGAGCCTTCTTGACAGCACACAATTCCAGAATGTTGATATGAGCTGCGGACTCCTCCAGGGACCAAAGACCGGAAACCGACAGGGAGTCCCAGACCACTCCCCATCCCTCTTGAGAAGCATCTGTGAAGATAATCGCCTGAGGGGAGGACTTTACCAGTGGAACACCCATCAGAAGCAGAGAACAGTCTTTCCAAAAATCTAGAAAAGGAATCAAGTGTTCTCTGATGGGAATCTGATGGTAAATAGTGTGAACCGACCGCTTCCAAAGGGACATTAAATACATTTGGAAAGGTCTTCTCATCAGCGCCGCCCATGGAATAACATTCTCTACGCTGACCATCAAACCTATCACTCTTAGCAGAAATCTTGCTCAGACCATGGAAGAAGAAGACAGGATTTCCATTGCCACTGATAACGCCTCTATTCTTGGATCTGAGGGGAAGACTAGACCCTGGGTCAGATCGAAAGAAATGCCTAGATGCGTGAAGATTTGAGAGGGACCTAGTTTGCATGCCAGACTGCAACCCTCTGGAAGAATTCCTGAGAGAATTGAAGATGACTTACTTTACTAACCAATCGTCTATATAAACGTGGAGATGGATAGAACGACGGTGAAAATTTCTGCCACGGCTGAGACTAGGGGAGAAAATGAAAAGGAGTCGTGGTCAGGCCAAAAGGCATGGCGCAAAACTGCCAGACTCGATCTTAGTAAGCAAATCGCAGGGATTTTCTGAAGGAAGGGTAAATGAAAACATGAAAAAGGCGTCGTTTTGGTCGATGGAAACGACGACATACCTTGATCTAGACTGGAAATGATCTGGGAGATGGTCTCCATCTTTACTTGGGAGTAAGAATTATGAGATTAAATGATGACATACCCCCTTGTTAAATTAAAATTAATGCAGATTTGAATGTTTCAGAGTGAATAGAGATCATTTTACTAAGATTTAATGACAGGGTAGGAAAACCTGTATAAATGTATAAATTCCTTAGAATTAACATAATTCACAAATAAAACTAACATGATAATGACCAAATTGTCAATTGAAAGGACCAGAGGAGACAAGAAAGAAGAATTAGAAGAGGAAAGAGCCGACACAAAAGAAGGAAGATCTATAGAAAACGTGTCCTTACAAGGAAGAGAAAGAGTCTAAGCAATCCACCAGTGAGTGAGGGACCAGTCATCCGAAGAGACCCTGACTGGACAATATCTCTTCAGCCCTGACCGACTAGGAAATAGAAGAATAGAAGAAGGATTAGGAGATGGAGAAGAAAAAAGATGAGAAGAGTCACCAGAGGCCATAGAATCAACAGTTCAAATGGAAAGAGGAGAGCAAGGCCTCTTGGAAGCTAGAAGAGAAGAAAACTGTAAGGAATCAGAAAAGGAAAAAGATTGATCAGAAGGAATGTGAACAGATACAGCATCCTTACCTGATGGAAAGAATAGAGAAAAAAGCTGACATGAAAGAACGAACAAGGGACGAATTCCTAAAAACAAATGAGAAAACCAGACCTTAATAAACAATTAGAAACTCAAGCTCAAAAGAGAGAATGACAGAAACAATCGGATCAAGATGATCAAAAGAGGAAGAAGAGGAAGAGAGGAATTAAGAAGAATGGAAGATGAAGAGGAAAGAACAGGACCAGAAGATCCCTGGAGAGGATTGATAGAAGATGAAATACTGGAAAACCCCATATGAGGGTAAAAAGAAGGAAGACAGAAAGAGAGAGAGAGAGAGAGAGAGAGAGAGAGTGAGAGAAAGAGAGAAAGAGAGAGAGAGAGAGAGAGAGAGAGAGAGAGAGAGAGAGAGGAAGGGGAACATGACTAGAAGACAATTTTGGAAGGAGGAGGGACAAAGGATGAAGGATGAGACCTATACTTATCTTTACTCATTATTATTAAAGACTTAGAACCAATATTATCATCTTGTAAAGACGGATGTCATTGAGTTTGATATGCTAATAAAAAGGAATGATTGATAGAATGATAATGAATCCTGGAAACAGCTGGATGTTAAATACACAAAACACTAATACTAGATTATGATTAAACACTACGGGATGAATCACGAAACAAAACGCTGAAAAACAGAGGCGATATAAAATCTAAGCAAAAAGACTCACCTAAACCATCATGACTGTGACAACCCAGAAGAAAAAAACTCGGCTTCTATTCCTTCTTCCTTCACCCTAATCTTATTTCTCAATTCTCGGCGTTTTCTTGCTCTTGTAAGCATTAATCTTAGAGCCATTCTCTTCCCTATTAAACCACTACTGAATCTATTCCTTTCAGCGCCTGTCAGAATTAGACTAAGAATTACGCTAGAAACAGGAAATTTCTTCAAGAAATTAATTCCCTTGGTTAAAATAAATATGTCAACCTGCCGACATAAGAGGAAAAAAGAGCGCGAAAAAAGGCTGAATGGCCCGAAGACAACTGGCCATCTAAAGTTGGATGAAATTAAAAATTAATTTTAATTGCGACATCTTCCGATAATGCGGATAATACAGACTGACTTAGCGACTGCAACAAAAAAACCATCGGGCAACCAGTCGGAAGAGTCTTTAATTACTTTGAAATGTTTCACTGATAAAAGAATAAATGCTGAATATCTACAATTCCAAGAGAGACTTCAAGACTGGCAATGTCTCGGAATTAATATTTTCGGCGATTAAACATTCCGATTTTAAAAGCACTTACTGAAATAAGACTAACTCTTAGACAAAATGATGACTAGATCCTAGGAAAGACAAACCTGGAATCTCAGTAAGAGCTATCACCGGAAATCCAAAAAAGGAAGACAAAGCCAGAAGTTAATCATAGAACACCATGAAAACCGGTAATGACCCTATCCCTGGATGTACGAATCCGGAAGTGTAAAAATAGAAAACGGAAATGCGCAAAACGGAAGAAGACAACCAGAAACTGAACCCAGATGTACATTAAAAACCAGAATAAGCATAGGAACTGGAAATACACAAACCGGAAGTCAGGCCGGATACGGAAAGAACGGAGGTAGATCCGGAAACGGAAGTAACCCCTGTCCTGAGGACCTGAATCCACTATAACTGATCTAAGACATTGGCATTGGCATATATGTTAAAGACGGGGGCTTCCACCGCCGCCACCACTGCTTGAAGGTCATGCATTTTCTTCTTATTTACAACCTCAAGACTCACGTGGGTTTGACACGGTGACCTGCTCGAGATCACCTTCGAGAGCTTATTTGCTCTAATTATTTGCTCTTTATTCTTAATTCATTCACTAGCCCGGGAGTACGTCCCAACCAGAAGCGGAAGTCAGAAGCGCTTATTAGTCATACCGGAAACAGTCGGAACGGAGGTAAGAACCGGATCTTGAAGACCCGGATATCCTGCAAAACCGGAAGACATACCGCAAATGGTCGGAACGGAAGTATCACCGGAAAACGGAACTAAACCCAAGTCCCGAGAACCCGAATCCACCCCAACGGAACCGGAAGAACTAGCAAAACTAGATTTCAGACTATGGCTATAGGCGACCTATGAAGAATCTTGATGACTGGTATGACCGAAAATTTTGGCATTAGCATAAGCACCAGGCTTATGGACGTCAGCTTCTGCCTCCGCCACCACTGCTTGAGGGTTATGCCCGTCACCCTAAAGTCTAATGTGGGTTTGACCCGGTGAACTACACGAGCCCAACTTCGAGAACTTAGTCGCTCTAGACTTCTGCTTAGGAGACCTGAATACTTGCATTGACGTTAGAGGAATCGGTTTCCCCCATTTGTGGGAACGCCCGCTAGCCCTCGGGCTATTGTCGGAATCAGAAGAAACTTCCTGTTTCTTGACCTCCATGATGGCAGAAGATATTCTTTCGTCTAAAGATTTAGTCAAAACTGCAGTGAAGGATTCAAATCTCGCAAATAAAGCTATCACTGCTTCCGAATTCGCCGAAAAATCCCCTCCCCCTCTCCGTTGCTGCTGGATTAGACATATTAGAATATTGCAAAAGACACAGCTTTTGTCTACTAGCAACGGAGGAAGGGGAAGGACGACCATAGGACAGCGCTGAAAGGACGAATAATCTTTAAAGAAACTTAGATATGAACGCAGACCACCCTATGCAAAACCCGCACATCGATGTGGGGGTACACGTAGTGCACCTAAAACAGAAATGTCCTCCATACTCCACAGAGTGAACTCGTTCACAGATTGAGGACGTGTACTTGATTTATGGGTCGTTAAAACAGACTCTTAAAAAACGAAAAAAGATTACGAAAGAAGCATACAGCTTAGAATTTCGATAAAAGGAGTCTAGAAACATGCAAACGCCTTTCAAAGAAAGTCCTGAAAAGTTCAAATTCAAGATTGTTTTCTATCATTGGGAAATAAATGTAATTCCTTGTAAAGCACTATTTTTTCTTTTAACTGAAAGTGATTAAGGGCTCACTGGAGTAATTAGAGTGTTTTTATATGATGATGAGTTAGGCATGTTAAAGTTGTTACCATGAAAACGAAACCCACGAAAACCGGTAAGATTTATATACATAGTGATAAAGTTCAATATAACCACGAAATACTTCCAAAAACATAATTTTGGGAGGATAGACTTCATAATAGGCATATATTAGCGTGAGGAAGTCCTTCAATAGTAAGCTGACACAGCGCAAAGCTATAAAAACTTTCTGATAATTTTTGTGCAGTTGTTCTGCTTGCAGAATAATTGAAATGTTAATCTGTTTCCTATTTGGGCTCCAGTGCACATGCGCATGCGCGCTTAGTGACAGGCGTCACTATGGAGTGAGTACAGACGGGTGCCAGTCTATATCAGGGTTTTTTCTGGAGATAGACCTAACCAGTAGCCTGGTTGAGTGTCCATATTTATAGGAATAGGCATGGGGAGGAGTGTATGCAAGCATTAACAATCTTATTCTGGTAGCTAAATGCTGATAACTGATTTAGAAAGTAGTGATTGAACCGTAAGTATGTTTTTATAGTGGTTAATAAAACAACAGACCAACCCGCAAGGGGGGTCTGTGGGTTTTTTTTTGCCTGGTCGATGGTCACAATGCGTAGCTGTTCTGAAAGAACCAAAACAAGATCTTTAGAAGTAACAATTTGTTATTGTTTTAACAAGATGTGTTATTCGTAATCCAAGCATGGTCTAAATCAATTATTGTAGCTATAGTTGCTACAGTTATTGATGTACTCCATGGGGCCATCCTTAAAAGGTTGTTGCTTTCGTGTAACCCTACCTACCCTAAAAATCCTATCTAAAAAAAGAATTTTGGGTAGGCATTTCATAAAATTCTTTTTTTTCCACAATAAACTGCACAACTTTCTTCATTTGACCATGAAAATCCGGCTTTTGACAAATAGGAATAAAAAATTTAAGAATTTGCCTACCTACAGTACCTACCCTATCTCAAAACATTGAGTTCATTACCCGAAACCAACAATATTTTAAGGATGGCCGGGATACAAAAATATGTACATTCTTATAACCCACTCATAGACCTCTTTTGCACTGATCACATTTTAATTTTGTTTCAAGATTCATCAAAATCCAGGCATACACAGTGCACCATGTTAAATACTAGTTTAGCCAATATAATGAATAGCAATCTCAAAATTTAGGTTATCACACTCCGTAATAAAAGTTTAAAAATTATCATGTAGTAAAATCTGTCTACACCTTACATTGTGTGAACCATCAAAGTGTTATCACTAAACATCACAAAGGACTGGTGATCGATCAGTAAAGTCATTTATCATAGGATATGGCTTTGGGGGGCACAAGTGCATGTATGTAAGAACTCTTTAAAACCTTAAAACCACCTATCTTAAAGTACAGCCCCTTGTACCCCCACCCGAAGCAACTGTCTTCTACAAACAGGCTTTACTGTATCTAGCATGAATTATATATTGAAGAATTTTATGTACTTACTCATGCTTGTTATCTTCCTCTTGTGCAGTTTAAATGGATCACAGCAGCTTCTATATAAATTTTCGTACTGATTTGTCAAATACAGTTTTTCATGATGTGTACAGATAGTCAAATCTGCTACTACAGATATTCCAGTCCTTGCTAATAATAGCTATCTATTTCATCTTTTGACAATTCGCAGATATCTTTCAGGGAACTTATTCTTACGAAACTTGTTTTGTGACAAACATCACTTAAAGATTGTCCAACAGTGCACGAACTTAATTCTTCCATTATGATAAAAATGCAAACGCTTGTAACACAGTATAAATTGTTATAGATATATAGGTATAAATAGTATAAGTCAGACAAATTTTACCAGCAGTTATAAAGCTAAAAATCTTAGTCACTGAAATATATATACCAGGAGCTAGCGGTTTATTTCTCAGTATTCCATACATATGCAAATTAGTTTACTGTGTGCAAATTGGGGTAGTGTGCAAATTGAAGTACTGTGTGCAAATTGAAGTACAATGTGCAAATTAGTGCAGTGTGCAAATGGTAGTGAGTGAATTGGTGGAGAATACATATGTAAATTAATTTAATAAAAGCAAATTACTAGGATGCGCTGCAGTCGATGGCGCACCATCAAACATCCCTGTTACTTTGACCAACTTCACCCTACCCCACCCCACCCAGATGGAGTCAAATATAAATGTCATCCCACAGTCCGCAATCATATGCGGAATGCACAAATTTGTTTGGTTGAATTTCACCCATCTGTTTGGGAGTTCTGAGATAGCACAATTGACAGACAGACGGACGGACGGAGGCGATTACATAAACACAGTTTTTTTAGATGAGGGGTTAAATATGGTGTACAAAATGTAATGAAGCATTTCGAATGAGGTTTAACTCATAAAATCTGTTAATATGGATGAGAATTCAACATTGTAATAATACAAATTTCTGAGAGTTCATCAATACAAAAGATTTTTTTTAAATATGTTCTAATGAAAAAAACAAATTAAGTTGTGGCTAATTTGTAGCTCAGAGCTTGTAGTTACATGAAATTTTTTTTTTAAGACTGAGCTGCGTTTACCCCTTTGAACTTCTTTGGCCTGAAAAAAGACAATTTGACCAAAATGAAAATTGTTGTCTTTAAAATTTAATTTTCTTAAAGATCTATGCATGCCAAATGTAATTTTCTGTGCATGACAGTGCATAATACTCTAATAAATATGTGTGAAGTAATCATATTAATCTAGTTAGAAAAATTAGTGAAATATAACATTTGAAATTGTGCTGAAAAAATGAAAATTCATATGTTTTGCAAAGCTTGAACAAACATAAATCACGATTACATAGGGCTACGATAATTCTGATACCATGTGTGGAATCCCCATCCATGATACTATTGACCTACCGAATTTCAAGACTTTGGTATAAAGACCAGTGGGGTTATGAATTGCCAATGTTTGGAAATTGATAATATGGGGGTGTCCATCTTCAGAGTGGTGTATCTTGAAAACTATAAGGAATTAAGACCTCATATTTAGCACGTCTCCGTTACACATCTCAAGGTATTTATGTACCAAATTTCAGAAAAGTCTGAGTCGGTGAGGTGAGATGCCCTGGCTGAATTGACATGGAATGATCTTGCTGAATATTTTCACATGAGTAAACTTAGACTAACACCCATCTGCTATCAGTGCCCCTCCCCCAACGTCCACCCCCCACCCCCCACCCCCCCCCCCGGACCAAACATGTACACAGTTATTGGCTCTCAATCGTCTAGAGGTATAATTTATCGCCATTCATACCATCATTAGAACACTTATTTGAGCATGAACAGCACAAATGTTGCTATTCACACACACAATGACTGAATGAGCAAGCCATTTAATGCACGAATACTGGTTCCAACATGGTATGAAAGCAGGAAATAAATCGATATCGTACACAAATAAAGTGGAAATTGAATATATTTCGCCAAACAATTATTATTTATTGGATTATTGCGGTGTAAGATAAGATTTACAGCCAGCAAGATCAGTGTTTACTTTTTCACGTCAGTGGCCACTTGTTGGCCGGGCCTCCCCCGTTCTAAAAATAATGTCGTAATGACGTCATGGAAAAACCTATGTTTAGATAAGCCCGATATGTGTATCCGTAATATTTCAAAAAGCTATGTTAAAGCTGAAGTAGCACCATTTAAATGAAAGCGACAGGCCTTTGAATTTTCGTCCATCAATCCCACTACCACATATCCCCCTACTATATATATTAGGCGTATGTGGTAGTGGGATGGATGGATGAAAATTCAAAGGCCTGTGGGATAACTATCATCACCTATCATCACCATCCATACAGATGATCTAATAGGCTACTCATAAACTATGTATGGAATTTTATGCTTTATCATCCTTTCGAAGAAAGATATTCAGGCTTTAGTAGCTAACAATTTATACATTTCTCTTTCGATCAATACTTACCATTATATTACTCTTTGATAATACAAGCTAGCTAGCTAGCTGCTCTAGGAATCTAGATTTAGAAACCGGGTACCCGTCTGCCAGTGAGGCTCATTCTTGTTTGCATAGAAACAAGAGCTATACATGCTTTTTGCATTTGGAAATATCTTAGAGTTTCTTAGTGTTTTCTGTGCCTAAGTTTAGCTGTTTTCGCCTCACGGAATATTGGATTTACCATGGAAGGAGCTTCTGAATCTCAGGTCGTATTCTTTCATGTTATTCTTTAGCTGTGTGGAGACTTAGGTCTCAAAAATTTCATCTGTGTCGCATGTCCCATTTCTGACCCCGAATCTAAGATGTGTGGTGACAACGAAATATGCCAGATAGATCACCTCCTTTTAATACCAACGGCGATCGGCAGTAATATGAAATTGGATGTTGGCTATACGGTGTAACACAAAGATTGGCTGACGTCGTTCTCTGTATTATCCGAGCGGGTGACGTCACACCCGTGTTGTTTCTCGGATTTTTTATGGTGAAGAAAATATTTCATTAATTCGCGCATCTTGTTCGGAATGCTGCATACTTTGGTACCAGAAAACTTTAGGATTATGTCAAGTATTGCGTGGTAATCACAATCTGTTTGCATTGATCGGTAGTTTCAAAATTCTTGATTTAAGATGTGTTCTGCGGTTTTACCGTATTCTACAGCAGTTTGCTTGGAAATCATTTTGCTGTTTCTTCACGTATCGTTTTGGCCTTCGTTTGAGTATAATTTGAAATTTATTATTAAATATACTGCGATTGCTATTCGATATGGTTCCTGGTTCCGTGTTATACATCCGTCAGGATCAACAAAGGAAAATGCTCAAATCATGATTTATGTCTTGCCGATTCCAAATCCAAATGCCATCGATACAAATGTTCTGCCGATAAGCTGGAGAGGGATGCACGTTTAGGCGTATCCGCCCACCATTCTTCTGCTGAAGATTTTGGTGAAGATCAGGGAGGAGCCGTGCCTGGTCCTGCTAATAGTGCCGTTTTGGCCAAGTAGGGCGTGGTTCACGGCTCTTCTGGATCTGCTGGTGGACAATCCAGTGCAGCTGCCCAAGATTCCGAACATAATCTCCCAGGCCAAGGGCCACTTCCTATACGAGCGGTCCGAGATGTTCAAATTCACTGCGTGGATGTTATCAAACAATGTTCCATGTCGGAAGGCTTTTGTCAACAGGCTGCAAATTTCATCGCAGCTGCGAGAAGGAGGTCAACCTTCAAGTCATATAACCACAAGGTTAATCAATTTGCAGAGTGATGTGAAGGAAAGGGTGTTGATCCCTTTCAATCCACTATTCAGCAAATAGCAGACTTTCTCTGTGAGCTGTTCTATACAGGACTGGCTCCTGTCACAATTGTTGGATACAAGTCAGCTT
Source organism: Chaetoderma sp. LZ-2023a (assembly GCA_034401795.1). NCBI lineage: Eukaryota > Metazoa > Mollusca > Caudofoveata > Chaetodermatida > Chaetodermatidae > Chaetoderma > Chaetoderma sp. LZ-2023a. The sequence goes on along the minus strand of CM067371.1, from coordinate 53,943,633 downwards.
TGGCATCAGTTATCCCTTGTCTAGCCAACAGGGATAGTCCAGAGGTTGCCCAGTTAAATGTGATGGTGAAGGGAATGAGCAATCTCCGACCGAGAGATTGCGACAGGTCACCAGGTGCAATTTGCTAGGGCTCACACTGTTAGAGGAATAGCCGCCTCGACCGCCGTATTTAATGGTGTTCCGTTAGAAAACATCATAGCCATTGCACAATGGCACTGTGAGTCCTCTTTCACGGATTACTATATGAGGGACATGTCCGACTCAGCCAATCCACGCACTTTAGCTGTTTTGAGACGATAATTTGTGGCCACACGGCTCCCCTCCTTTAGGTACTTTGAAACGCAAAAGTAGTAAGAACAGACATGGTCAAGCGAGATGTTTTCAACCGTATGGGACACATCTGGTCGAAAGTGTGGTTGGTGGCTCCACGTCTGCAATCCATAATTCATGAGGTAATTCAAGTTTGACAGTTTTTTGTATTATGTTTATATATCATTATCATTCATCTTATATATTCATGCTCATTCCCAGGCCTCTATGTGCAAAGGGCAGTTAACCCTCTTCTCAAGCCATGGGTATTCTCTTGTATGGTAGCTATGCAAACAAATGGGTCTCACTGGCAGATGGGTACCCGGTTATTGGGAGCCGGGTACCCAGTTCCAGGTGCCGGTAAAGCTTTCTAAATCTAGATTCCTAGAATCAAAGAGTAATATAATGGTAAGGATTGTTAGATCTCGGAGAAAGGGAAATTGAAATTTCCTTCATTCATGGCCAATTTAACGCCCATGAAATAATGTCCCCCATCCAAAGTATGGGAATGGAAAATTATATGTACTTTCACAACCCATTAATATGGTAGGGTGCCCCAAATATAAAGGTTCACAGCCAGGCATAACAAAAAAATCTCCACCCCTAGCTCTGGGAATGAACCTATACCTTCCCAGTACATAACTTCCATTGAGGGAACAATATTTCATGGCCAATTTAGCGCCCATGAAATAATGTCACCCCCCCCCCCTCCAGAGTATGGGAATGAAAACATATGCATACTTTGATAACCCATTAATATGGTAGGGTGGCCAAAATATAAAGGTTTACACCCAGACATACCAAATCTACACCGCCTACGTTGTAGCTCTAGGAATGGACATATACCTTCCCAATACATAACTTACATTGGGGAGACAATACTTCATGGCCAACTAACTGCCATTCAATAATACCCCCCCCCTCCTATGTATGTGGAATGGTAACATATATGTACATTCACAACCCATCAATATGGTAGGGTGGCCAAAATATAAAGGTTTACACCCAGACATGAAATCTCAACTCCCTAACTAGGAATGGACATATACCTTCTCAATACATTGCTACCATTTGGGGGTGTGGTGTGGTGGCTGGGGACAATATTGCATGACCAATTAACAGCTATAAAATAATGTCCCCCTCTTAAGTATGGGAATTGAAACATATATGTACATTCACGGGAATGGAAACATATGTAGAGTCACAACCCATCAATATGGTAGGGTGGACAGATATAAAGACTTACACCCGGACATATGAAGCTTCCACTCCCTAACTGTGGGAATGTACATATACCAATACAAGTCTATTTTGGAAAATTCAGTCAGGCCAGTGGTAAATTTGAAAAACTGTCCTTGGTCTGCAAATAGACATTTTAAATAGGAATATTGAATTTTCTTGTACAAAATCGAGCTTTAATGTGTGACTATTTGGAAAATGATATTTGTAGACAGATTTGAGTTATCGAATAAACTTGCCTTGTTTTACAGGTAGCGAAAGGAATAATGTTTATTAAGATGATGACATATGTGTAAACCTATTGAGAACTTCATTGCAGATTACATCAGAGAACAAGTGAGCTATTATTATGTCAAAGTTCATTGGGTTCTCAGTTGTGTTGTACACTGTAAATGCAGGGAATGTAATGCTCTCCCACCCACCCTCTCCCTCCACTATCTCATTCCTCTTCTCTCCCTCCACCATCCATCCCGCTATCCCTCCCTCTCTCAAATAAGCCATAGCTTACTAGTTACATTCTAGTATGATCATTATTTTTAATAGAGGTCCATTTCCATCTATGCCCACCCATTTCTAGCAAAGCTCCGGCCAGCTTTTGCATACTTAGGAATCAATTTATGTCCTTTGAGTCCTGAATTCTCAGAATACTGAATCCTAATTTCAAGTCAACTATACAGACAAGCTGTAGAATGTTTTGAAACTAATTTGACTGGCTGCTGTTGCTGCCTAAGGCAAATTAGTTTCAAAATATTAAACCAGATTTTCATTAAGTAGTAAATCCATTACAGACATACAATCTGTACGCTTCAAGAATGCTTCATTTAGTCATGACAGAGCTAGATACGTCACTATATATTGTGCCATAAGCCAACATGTGAGGTAATTACATACCATTTCATACATTTTCCTGCCAATCACTTCCGGCAAAGCTCAGATAAATTGGCCTTTTAATTGTCTGATCAGATATGATCTCTGAATAATTTCACTTGTGTCATAGGACTTCTTGTGAATTGTCCATCATATGTTCACAATTATACTGTTGATAATTTCACTTCATTGATTTTGATTATATACGTATTTGCCTTCAAATTTCTCTCTAGGCTGGGTCTTTTGGGGTGGGTGGGGGTGCATTGAAATAACATTCGCTAATGTTTTGAAATCTGTCATAAGTCATTTAATAGTCAAGCTGGCAGAAAATTACATGTATTTCAGTCTGCCGTTGTCATTCTAGTGACAGCATTTTAAAAATGTGTGTCCTGCAAATGGATATTCGCTCAACACATTTTTTCATGATGAATATTTGGCCTTAAATTGCTAACCCTTTCACGGGTAATTTCGATATATTTCTGTTTCATCGCAATCGAATATGCAAGCTGTTGAATATTTTGAGGTTAATATACCTTAGTCAGCAACGTCTTCCAGTGTTAAGCATGCATAATAAAACATGTACTTTTTCAGTGATTTGACAGGGAAAGGGTTAAGTAACATTGTGCGCTATGAATATCTCATTTTCATGGCAGCCATACATGAAAACTGTTGAATATTTTGAAATTATTTGTTTGGAAGCCATTGCAGTCAAATTATGTTTAGAATATGCCTTTCAGAGCCGGAAGTTGGTGGGTCCTTAAGACAGATTTCTGTCAAACACTTCCCTTAGAGAACCACACACCATATTTTGTCTGTTTAAGGCTCGTCCTGTCTTATACCCATTTTAACTGTATGTGTGTGATTATATGTTCAGGTGATAGCTCTTGGCTCACAAATTATCAGCTTTTCTCTGTGCGCATAGCTTCGTGTCTTGGGTCTCAATGAAGTTGCCAGTCAAGACGGTGTCAGCAGTGGATGATGTAAAGTATCTGCGATTGATATATGTCAAGCAGCAGTTGATGACGTTGTTGCTGCAAATGGAGTTTCCTCCTTTGACTTGAGCCACTGTGGCAGCTTAGTCAAAGCTTGCGATGTAGTCAGACACAGACATGGTTTAGCTTGGTACGTCTTGATTCTTTTTTGTTAACCATTTAACTCTTGATATTTCAGGGTAATGACAATATACTACCAATCGGTCTGGTGTCAGAATAACTTGCACTACTCAATCTAAAAAGCAACCATTTTGTAGTCATAAGGGCCGACAAAGGTCAAGCCACAGTCATCCAAGACCGGGATGACTACATAGCCTTGTCCTCCATTGTGTCAATGGCCATCAAGACTGGGATGACTACATAGCCTCATCAATCGGTTCCCCACATGTAGATGGTATATCCCATGTGCTTTTCACCCATTACCTTGCTGCTGCATTGAATTCAGCGCGGGAAATTCGACTAAACCAAACCGCCCAATGTCCATACCGCTAGAGATGGAATATGCCGATGACATAGACTTCATAGACGAGGAAAAGAAACCGCTTGACGAACTTCTCCCAGTAGCTGCAAGCAAACTAAAAATTGAGAATCTTTATGAATGAATCTAAAACAGAGTTCACCCACATATACTTGTCTACAAAGCATGAAACTAAAGAAAATGATGATCCACTTCCGGGCGGCGAACCATGGAGGAAAAGTAAAATCCTGGACTCACTGTTTTGCAGTACTGCTGACATTGCTGCATGCTGCATCATAGGAACATAGCTTTCCAGACCTTCTGGGAGATATCGATTCGTTGATCAACGATGCCCTTGACAAAATGACTGTTTATACAATGCAACCCATGTATCCTTAATGTTGTATAGCAGTAACAGCTGGGGAGCGCCAAAGGCAGCTCTAGACACAATTGGTGCCTGCTACTGCAAACACCTGCACACCATCACTGGCAGCATAATTTCCAATGATGCACTGGAGAGGATGTGTAATACATGGCCGCTGTCTGTAAAGGTCGCCCAGCAATATCCATGTTTGGCCATGTGCTAAAGGATGCCAAAAGACACACCAGCAGCGAGCATTGGAATTCGCCCTAGTGGGAACCAGCAAATCCAGGAAAGGACGCCATTGCATAAATCTCTTAAGCATGCTACGAGGTGATCTCAAGAAAGACTTGGTACCTCAGATCAAGAATGGACCTGAGCTAAGGATTTCGGCTGACGACAAGAAAGTGGGCAAAAGCAAAAGGAGGAATGATTGCAACTGTAGGATGTTTCTACTACTACAGCCACAGAATACTGTAATCATACATAGTTTACTAGTTACATTCTAGCATGATAATATTGAATAGAAGTCGATTTCCAACTATGCCCCAATCATTTCTAACAAAGCCCTTTCCAGCTTTTACACACGTTGGAATCAATTTATATGCTTTGAATATTTAGAAACTAATTTAACTGGTTGCTGTCTCTACTTTGAATAATACTTACCAGATGTACTATTATGATAATGTCTGTTATCGAAAGACTAGCTCAAAATAACTAACAGACATAACCTCCAGGATCCTGCTCAGCCGGTGTCCGGAAAATACCATTACCACCAGGTACCGAGTCAATTCATGAGTACAGACCAATTTGTCTATTTTGCAAAAACAATATTCAGCTATAATTTGCTCTGCAAATTTAAAGTCTTCTCGTGGTTTCAGATGGACACGGTGGCTGCTGTAATGACAGGCCTGAGGAAGGGCATGCTGAAGGATGCTTATTTTCATATTCCAATGTCAATGCCTTTTCAGAAATACCTGTGGTTTGCGTTCCAGGACAAGGTCTGGGCATTGAATGCATTACCGTTTGGTCTGACAACAGCTCCCAGGGTCTTCACTAAGGTGGTTCTTGCCATGAGTACTTTGATTTTCAGGATAAACATAGTTGTTCATACTTACATACACGACTGGTTGCTGAAGGCGGGGAACCCAGTCACTCTGCCCAGCAATTAAAAAATTGTCCTAGCTCTATTGAGAGAGGTAGGTTGGATTGTCAGTCTGGAGAAGTCAGAATTGACTCCTCAGGAATTTGTTTACCTGGGAATACTGTTCAATCTCAAAGAGGGTATGACTTCCAATGGAAAGCCGAGTCAGGAGCCTATTAGCAGTCCCAGGGCCAATTTATGTAGGAGCCTATCTTGTCAGTTTCTCAAGATACTTGGTTTTCTTGTATCCCTGGAGTAGGTAGTGCCTTATGCGACACTCAGGCACAGGCCGATTCAAATGTACTTTATGTCATTCTGGTCTCAGAGAACAGATCTGTTGTCTGAAGATTCCAGCAAAGGAACCAGTGATATACCACCTTCAGTGGTGGCTATCAGAACAGAATCCCCTGCGCATTGTTCCATTACAGCCTCCTCAGCCACAGATGTCCATTTTCACGGACGTGTCTGCGACAGGAGGGGTGTGTGTGTGTGTGTGTGTCGGTACTGGACAATCTGTCAGTGTCGGCCGAATGGGATTTGACATGTCTTAGAACTATTAGCGGTAGCATTAGATCTTCAAAGGTTTGAGGACCGAATCCGAGACAACGTACTCCTAATAAGGACAGACAATTCAACAGTGGTGTCTTATTTAAACCGCCAAGGCTGGACGAGGTCACCATAGTTGTGCATAATGATTTGGAAACCTCTGTGGTCGTGCCAAGAGAAGAATGTCATTCTTTGGGCAGAACACATTCCGGGCAGAATGCGGATGCACTCAGTCGAAGGACGGTTTATCGTCCGACGGAATGGCAGCTCAACCAATCAGTAACAGATGTCCTCTTCAATCATTGGGGCAAGCCACACGTGGATCTGTGTGATGAAAGGAAACGCAATGATGACCACTTGTGTGTCTCCAATCCCAGACCTGTTAGGATTAGCGGTGGAGCAACTGGCAATCAGTGCTAAAGGGATGCATGTGTACGCATACCCTCCATCAATTTTAAATCTGCTGAACCTTCTGGGGTGCAATCCGGTGCCTCTTCCAGTCAGATGGGATATGATATCCCAGAACAGGGGGTCTGTATCCTCACAACAGACGGGAAATGTTAAAACTTACTTCATAGATATTATCAAGCAGCAAGCAATTGAGTGACTTTTCTGAGCAAGCAGCAAAATTTGTCGCTTCAGGTGTTAGGGCATGCTCTCTTTGAACCTATTAGATCTATAGATATTAAACTGTTAACACTTAAGTAATTTTTCTAGGTTACAGCAGCATTGGCGAGGAGAAGCGAAATTCATTCGCTTTCTGCTGAACAAGACCGCTTTGTCGTCATGGGTGAACGACTATTACCACATCTTTGCCTTTTGGCAACGAATCAGTCACTTAAATATCCAGGTCAACCGATCAATTTGCCAAGTTTAATCAGACATGATCCCAGCTCTTCTACTTGGTGTCCAGTCCGATGTCTGAAAATTTTCAAGAAACGTACTCAGCAGTCGAGTGATGATCCAAAATCTCTTTGGCTCTGTCTCAAGGTGCCCCATCTACGTGCCTCGAAAGATACTATTTCGCATTGGATAGTTGATGCTATTCAAATGACGCATAAATTAGCTACGGGAAAGCAGATTGATCGAGTGAATGGCCATCAAGTACGAACACTAGCACCAGCATCAGCCCTTTATACGGGTGTCTCATTAGAGGAGGTGATGTCTGTAGCACAATTGCATGCCGACTCATCATTTACCGATTTCTAGCTTCGCGATATAGCAAGCATGCTTAATCATGTTGCCGCTACAAACTTACTCAATCTAAATTATGCCACAATGAAGCCTCTCGCTTAAACATCACAAGGACTCCTAGGAGCTCTGGCCCAGGAAAATCATATAGTTGGCGTATCTTAAGCAAATGGGCAAGCTCCTGGGAAGATCACAGAGGAATTCCACTGGAAAAGTGGTAAGTGTTTCCAGTTTTAAGTGACCAATCAAAGTTTTTTCACTTGCAGTCGAAATATCAGATTTTCTGATTAAAGAGTATATTATTCTCAATATCAGAATTAAGTCCCATTCCAGTTGGAAATTCATGTCAGATTCTTGATAGTGTTTTCCAAAATTTAGAAGCTGTAGTAGCTTCTGTACACTCTCCGAGACTGCTCTAGCCGAGATGTAGGGCTGCCACGGGTCCGGGTGGTGTTGCCTCCCCTTGGCAGCCCTCATATCTGTGGGCACAAATGAGGGGGAAAGCGCGATCTAGACTATCGATGCTTTCACATTCTCTAAGTTAGATGGCAGAAGCGAGCGCAGGGGTTCTCAGTTTCTTCACAAACCTTCTCTTTGGTTGGATGAGAGTTGTTTGAGCCTCACCTCTGCCAACCGGAATGTCTGGCTGTCGTAATCCGGAATTTATCAAAGTAGTATATTTTGTAAGTATTATTCAAGTAAAATAAATAAAGCATCCAC
>CM067371.1:53893419-53935307 GCA_034401795.1 Chaetoderma sp. LZ-2023a | reverse complement strand
CGCATGACACGTGTGTTCTTTTGTTTCTATGACCCACCTCAGTCCACCCCGCTGAGGTGAGGCTGAGCTGCTTAACTATTTTTGTTATGCAAACACAAAACAAATCTGTCTGTACCTGGGAAGTGGCTCGGTACCTGGTGCTAATGGCAATTCCTGGACACAGGCTGAGCATAATCTTGGAGTGTTAATCTTTGTTAGTTATTTTGAGCTAGACTTTCGATAATAGACATTATCATAATAGTACTTGTACATCTGGTAAGCATTAAAAATGTTTTGAAGCACCTATGGTCCAATCTGGATCAGCCTAGCAGACTAAAGATCACCTCTCCTCACCACCACTAAGAAATACCAGACCGATGGGCAGTACGTCATTATTGCCGTTTCATCCACAATGGTAATGTATCACCTTAACATCTATAGGTCAGACTCTCTCTTATGATGTCGCGGTAGCATCAGAATCGCCACGAACCAATGACGTCATAAACATCCCTACCGCTACATTCCTTATCATTCTTGAAGTCAGATAAGCCAAACACACTTGCAAGCTATTAAAATGAGAGATTACACCTGTAAAAGTGCCACATCAAGTATACCTGAAAAATCTTTGTAAACGAATATATCGCAGAAAAGCATTCTGAAATACCACCATGGACCTGTGATCACAGTCTCATTCCGTTCACCAGACTGGAACATTTAAAGAAACATCTTTCAAAAAGGCACGCCATATCAGACAAGCGCAATCCAGCTCTGTCTGCAATTCCCTCAGCATCGAAGGTGGGAACTTTGTAGGTCCAAAAACACCATTACTAAAACCTAGATTTCCCTTCCCCAACATACAGTCACTGATACAACATCAAGTGCTACACAGGCCAGACCACCAGCATATATAACACAACAGGAGACGAAAAGCCAAATTTTCTATCTGGCTCACCGACGTCGATACATACTGTTTCCTGTGAAGCTATAAACACTCTAGACTCACTCCTGGATGAATATGGCACAATTAACGATAGCAGATCCACACAAGGCACAAGATCTGACCAGAACCATTGACATAGATCACACATTCAATAGGGACTGCCTCCAGTATTTTAGCGGTTCAGATGGAGGGCAATCATGCACCAGACCCAGCCTTGGACAGTGTTCAAATATATGAAACTCCAAAATGGTCACGTTAATCATCAATCAAGCTGTGCTTTCTTATCACCTTCATCTCTCGTACTTTCACATACATCTCACTACCTTATAAAATATGATCTCATCCATCTGTAACATCCATTTTAATTTAAAATACACTCAAGTCTCTCATCAGTGGCATCCATGTCTGCCTCACTAATAGGAGATCCCCAAAAAAATTACCAAGACAGGACACAAAAAATCTTGCCATGTAGAAAAACTGCCTCTGATGAGTTCTACATACAGAACAAAACGCTGTAAGTCTGTAACTTTAGGTTAGTTATACACACCTGAACACTCGCACATAGAGACAAATTTCTATGTTGCACACAGGCACGTATGCACACAAACACAGGGCAGTATACCAGTTTGCACAGATGCATAAGGACAAAGTGCATCATCCACACAGCTGAAGGTTTCATCAAACACCCACCATTGTGTACTGGTCAAAAATGTGTTTTTTTTGTCCTGAAAAGGCACACAAGCCAAAAAACTGCACCGTCAAACAAAAGTGCACCGGCGAAAAACCATGGCAACCAGAAAAGATGTTGGGCACACCAAAATATGCATGCACCATCAAAAGTAGACACACTGGCAAACAATATTTACACAGCCAAAACACAGTGCATCAGCACCACCAAAATAGCGGATACACTGCATCGCCGAAAAAGTGATGCACGGCCAAAACACGATGCCCATATTTAATAATGACCCACCTCACTTCCAGTCCTCAACTGTCGGGGTATAAAAGGAGATGAAAATTGCAAGTCAAACCATTCAGACTTTGGTCTCACGACTGAGAACAAGCGTCAATCTTTACATTGCCCCACATATATTTAAAACTCGAGATTGCATCATTATCAATCTTGATATTTCAGTATCTGAGTTTAATTCAATGACGTCTTTGCAGGAACGGTGTTGTTTAATTTGAAACTAATTTAGCTGGGAGCTGTTGTCTATAGAACCAAAGCAAGATCATGTTGATTCAATTAAAGAACGTGCTTCCTTTCCAATTGATAGCTTAATTTTCACCGAGCCAATCTTCACCAAGCATGTTTCCATTTGGGTTCAAATAATCTTATTAATTTTGGTCTAGTATATGGTCAAGGTGATCCCGTTAAAGAAATTGTATTGTGTCTGCATGATGATACAAGTCCTATCTTAATCAAAAGGCAGGTGTTATCTTGAGCAGCTTCATGCATAATGATATTGTGTGTTATCTCCCCTTTTAGCTGAATAGACAGAAACAGGACTACTGTAGAGGTGAGTGCTCGACGAGCCTAGGTGCAACTCGCCAGATTCCAGTGGTAGAATGTAGATCAGCTCAAGCGGGCTGGCATGCCGCCAATGCAGTTCACAATGTTAAATCAGGCAACTCTTATGACCGATATTCAGAAATGTATGCCTAATATATATATATATATATATGTATTTTTATTTTATTGACGCACTGGCAACGCGCGGCTTCAATTTCCATGTGCTAACTTAGCCGACACTCATGCACCCATTAGTTTAATTTGTTGATCACCATCTCCCAGTCGGGGGATCGAACCGCCATTCTGCAACTCCGCATAGCATCAGCAACCAGACATCTTTCCACTGGACGTACCGGCTCAGAATTTTCAAAATTGAAAAAATCAGGCAACTCTTATGGCCGATATTCAGAAATGTATGCATATATATATATATATATATATATATATATATATGTATGTATGTATATGATTTTGTCAAACGCACCGGCTCAGAATTTTCAAAATTGAAAAAATTCTTGTTTATTTTATTCCTTGAGATTGTCATTTTGTTTTGGAGACGCCATATGGCCTAATTGTCACACAATGATAAATCACTGAGTGGTATTTTGAAAACCTATTTCTGTTTGGCTTTTACTAAGATGTCACGTAGATTCGAATTTTTCTTAAATGCAATTACTGGACGCTTGTTGAAAGGTTTTCTGAGATTGTCCTGTAATTTGTGATATTCATCTTTTAGGATTTTGGCAATTTCAACATTTTTCCGATTGTATGTGAGGGTAAATGGGATAGTCTCCCTTTGATCTAAGAGGCCTGGGTCAGAATTTATGCCCCTAGGCCATTGTGTTTCTAATTGTTTAATCCAGAATGATTCTCTTAGTTTTCTTTGTTTATCAGTTTCCTCTGTTGTGTCTGAAAGAGGTAGCTGTTCGATAGGCATAATTTCAAAGTCACGAGGGACTGTCGGGTATAAAAGGAGATGAAAATTGCAAGTCAAACCATTCAGACTTTGGGCTCACGACTGAGAACAAGCGTCAATCTTTACACTGCCCCACAGATATTTAAAACTCCGACATTAAAATGTTCAGCCACATGTGTGTCTTCCTCTAGTCTAATATCTGAGAGGTGTCTAGTTGCACGCCATCTTAGTGGATTTTTCGTTTCGTCGATATACTGCTTTTGGCACAATTTGCATGAAATTCAATAAATGACATTTTTAGAATCACAATCTAAATTTGACTGAATTTGAAATTTGCTTTTGTTTTGAAAGCTTGTGAATGTACTCTGGGAAGGAAGAAAATTATCCAATTTACACCTTTTCTTTTCGCATTTCCGAGATCCTCCTTCACCTACAATCGGACGATTATGGCAAATTTTGGTAGGCCAAGAATTTCTGACAATTACGCAGAGTTTCAGACTTTATTTTACGTAGGAACTGAGAAGAGTACCCTCTCGGTCTGAGAGCTTTGAATAAGGTCGAACATGATGATTCAAAGTTTTTCTTGTCACTCGAATTTCTATGAAAGCGGATTATTTGTGATTTTAAAAGTCCCTTGAAAGTATGCGGTGGATGGAACGATTTCTTGTGCAGTAGTTGATGGGAGTCGGTTGGCTTAAAATAAACTTTGTAGTCTAAGTAACCAGTTGTTTCATACTTTATACCTTTGTATAAAGTTACATCCAGGAAATCTACGGACATCTCATCAATTTCAGCTTTTAGTTTGATATTCGGATCATGATTGTTCAGAATGGCTAAAAATTCGTTAAATGCGTCTTTAGTATGTTGCCAGATTGTAAAAATGTCATCGAGCTACCTGCAGTAAATGAGTGGTTGATCTGGACACTTTTTGAGTGCTTCCTTTTCCCACTCAGCCGTTTAAAGGTTAGCGAAACTTGGGCTGAAACGCTTACCCATTGCGCAGCCACAAATTTGTTCGAAAATTTCACCAGCAAATTCAAAGTCATTGCCTTTCAGACTAAGCTCCAATAGAGCTATTACTTCCCTGTCGTGCCTGTTAGTGTCTGGCTAGTCGGCAAATGCTCTACGAATTGAATTTATACCCTTTTCGATATCAATGTTTGTGTACACAGCATCGACGTCCATCGTAATTAAGAATGAATTTGGAGGGACCGAGATCTTAGAGACCTGGGCTAGGAAGTCTTCAGTGTTTTTCAGATAGCTAAAATGTCTGTTCGCAATTGGCTGAAGATGGTAGTCGATAAATTCACTAATCCTATATGATTCCGAACCACAGTCCGAAATAATGGGTCGCCCTGGTGCAGTCATTGGGTCGGTCCACGAGTCAACAGACTTATGGATATTAGGAAGAAGATAAAATGTACGTGGTTTCGAATCATCTTTTGCAAAGAGATATTTAAATTGCTTTTCAGTTATCTTCTTGTTATTAACCATTTTTTGGAGAATTTCGTTAAATTTGCTACAGTTATTTTGCCAAAGCGGTTCCTTTAGCTTTTGGTAATGTTTCGGATTACTAAGCTGTCTATGTGCTTCTTTGATATAGTTATTTTTATCCATTATTACAGTAGCTGATCCTTTATCCGCAGGTTTAATAACAATTTCATTATTTTTAGATAACCCTTGTAGGGCATGGCGCTGCTCATAAGATAAATTTTGCTGATCATTTGGAAATGTTGTATTTTTAATACGCTCTGAATACAGTTTTATACTTTCACCGATTGCTGGGTCAATGAATGGTGGAATGTTGCTATTCGAGTTTCGAAAGAAATCTGCCAATTTGACGCGGTGACCAAATTCAGCTGTTTCAATAAGGCCATTTTCTAAATCTGCATCCAAACCAATTTTGGGTTTTGAAGTTGGTACAAAGGTTAATCCATAATTAAGCAGTGATTTTTCGGTTTCGCTTAACTGAGAACCAGCTAGGTTGACAATATTACTGCCTAGTCCAGTTTCTGGGTGGCAGCTACCTTGACCCGAATCTAGTTTAAATTAAGGAAATTTAGCCAATTGCTATATATAGTGTTAGCAGTCCCCTCTGTCCAATGTATATTGTCACGACACACTCTGAAAACTGCGATTGGCAGACGTGGTATGACAGTAACATTGGACCTAGGGGACTCTGCAATTCGATTAATTGCCTCAAGAATTTCCTTCTGGCTGGGGGTCGAGGTAGCTGAGAAGTTCAATTGGCTGAAATAAATCATAGTTTTAGGGAATTTCTTTCTTATCATGCTGAACATCAATCTCAGTCGAGTCTCAGTGTCTGAGAGTGGACTGTTCCGGTCATTGATACCTATATTAAGGATCAGCTTCTCAGGATGGACTGACCCTGTGTATCGATTAATGACGGTTCTTATGTCATTAATAGATGCGCCAGGGAAGCAGGCCACCTGTGTGTCTGGATGTGGGTCTACGTTGATTCTACTGAGATTTGATGTTCCCACAATCAAGATTTTTTTACAAACAGTGGGAAGCTGCCAATTGGGTCTATTTACAGACTCGTTCCTGAATTTCCAAAAGGTGTTCTTCTCTAGCTCAGTGGGACGGGTGAGTCTTCTGGGCTTACAAAACGGAGATGGTGTGAAACGAGGTAGTTGGATCTTTGCTACAGGTGGCGTTTCACGTGATGATTTTCCACCAGCTACACGCTGTGGTAGTAATGGAAAATCATCAGGTGAAAATGGCGCCATAGGGGATGATGGGGATTCGGGTAGTGGAATTAAGGATGGGTCTACTGGCAAAATTACACTAACAACGGGTTCAGAGCGTTTTCTGCATAATGATCTTCCACCAGCTACGCGCTGTGGTAGAGGTGCAAGATCATCACGTGAAAACGGTGACATAGGGGGTGGTGGTGGCGATTCAGGGAGAGGGATCAAGAGCGGGTCTACAGGCGAATAATTACAAGGGGACGGTCTGTCATTTAGATGTTTAAGGGGTGGTGAAACCTGAGTGGGCGATCTTACTCTCTTCCTAGCCTGCGAGGGTGGAGCCACACATGTCTGATCGACTGTTGGTTTACGCTTTGGCGTAACATTTTTTGTGCCAACAGTCGAACGGAAATGTGGGTCAATAGGCCTAATGAAATCATAGAATGCTGCAATAGCGCTTCCACTGAGCTTTCTACCATGGTTGTTCTTGGCCCAGCGGATGGCAATGGACTTAGCGAGGCCGAGGTCAAGGTTGGGATGGTCTTGGGCGGAGAGGATCTGGGAGCTTAAACACCTTAGCTGACAGTTATAATGACCAATCAGCATTCTCACCATTGATTTTGCCCACTCAGAGTTCAGCGACCAAATGTCAAAGAGGATATCCTCATTTGGCATGGCCGGCTTCAGAAACTTACTTAGATCCCTTACCTTCTGGCCTAAGCCATTAGGCAAAGTATCCAACCTGAGGTGGTTGCTCAAAATACTAATATGGTGAAAGCACTGGATCACCATATAGTACACATTGACTAGGCGGGCTTGGGCAGACGGGTGGCGATGCGATTCACATCCCGCGCCATCCCTTCGTCTACCTTTGCCTGGTCTGGCCATAGTGTACTTCTCAGTCAGGCAAATCCCAGTCAATCAATCAATCTTAATCAATCTTAATCAATCTCGATCAATCTCGATCAATCTCGATCAATCTCGATCAATCTCAATTAATCTCAATCAGTCTTAATCAATCTTAATCAATCTTAATCAATCTTAATCAATCTTAATCAATCTTAATTAATCTCAATCAATCTCAATCAATTTCAATCAATTTTAATCACTAAACGAAAAGAAGGGACCCTCACTTCCAACAACTTCATAGGAGCCTTCCTGCTGATGGGCTTTGCGCCCCCCCCCAACCCCCCCCCCCCCCCCCGATGTAACAAACTCGTATTATGTAGAATGAGTGGTGATTCTTGGTGGATGATTCGTCAGATCTGGAGGACCACGCTGAAAAGTGGTGATGAAACTCAGCGCAATGTATTGTGTGTAATATTTAACTTTTAGACCACAGTCTAGTGGGACTTTGCCTGATGCACTGCCAGAGATATGCGGTGCAGCATGTATTGTGTACATGGAAGATGCACATGCACAATTTAACTTTTGACTATAGCCCTTCATTGCTATGGGGCAGATTTCAACTTCCACTATAGTACGGAACCTTTTGAAATTCTGCTTAAATTAGAACTTGTAAAATCATATGACTAGACATCCGCATCCGCAATCGTTCATCTTCACCATCTTTGAGAGTGAGCCACATCAACAGTTCGCCTGCAGATATTTCCCAGCATCTTCAGAATCATGCCATCTCGCGTTCCTCATCTGTGACGCATCATCTACAGTGGACTATGAACCTTTTCTGTACCAATGACTAATAGGTACTCATCTAACTGTATTTTTGCATTATTGTATTTGTATGCTTCTTTGTGGGTACTGATGACTAATAGGTACCGACCGGTCCTCTGAGGCCACATTTTATAGTTTATATTTTTACTGTATATATTATCTTTATTTTGTGCTTATGACTAATGCGCACTACAAGGTCGTGTGACCTTATTTATTGTTAATACTGTGATAGTTGTTTATATATGGCAATAGCCATCCTAGTTACTTGTTTTGTTTATATTATATAAAATACTAGGACTGCAGTATGCTAGGCTACACTATGCAGCAACAATAAATCTGTACTAGCTTCTTCCCCCCAGCATCACCTTTTCACTGAGGTCACTGTTCAGGTTCTCATTAAGCGAATCTGACATGTGATCAACTAAATCTAGCTATTCTAGCTCCATAGGATAGGTTTAAAAGTAGTTAGGGACGATTGCTCTTTAGGAGTCATTTGTGTAAGCCTCTTTTCTGGATGTAGCGGATATGTAACACCGCACACCGGCTAGGTGGTAAAAATTTGTCATTTACCTTAGAGTCGCCTTATTAATAGATGAGTGATTGTCTCTTCCTATACTCCTCCAGCCGCAAGGCTTATAATTGTCTGGACCTCCCTTTGACGCATTGGTGCGATCCGACTCTGGGAACTATTTCGGTTTCCGAGCGGTCAAGACTAAAGTGTCGATTACGCAATCACGCCCTCTGTATCCTCGGATACCAGTTAGTGTAGATATCTATGCCAAAGTAGGAAGCTCTGTGAAACCATTATATTATTTAACCGGCCAGCAGTGCATCTCTAGGCATTTTTAACATAACCCTAACAACAGGTAAATGTTAGTCCCCGGGTTTGGATCCTACACGACCCTGCCTTGACACACCAGGTGACGGACAGGACACAGATCTCCCTCTAACTCTTCACAGTGACTGAGTGCAGTCTTCGAACCCACCATGCCCTCAAGGGAAGGTCACTATAGTTGGATATCTGTCTCCTCCTCCCTACCATAAGGTATATGCGGTTTTCAATTGCTTATGTAAGTATGTCTTGTCCTAGTGATGTTGTGTGTGGTGGTGGTGTGGTAAGTAACAGGATCGTTATATGATTATGAAGCTCACACTGTGACATGTCCGCACGCTGTCTGTCTGAAGGGGATGCTCCGTAAGGTGACCATATTCAAACCGAGCATTTCCGCCAGCCAGGCTCATGCATTTAAAGATAGGTAGAAATCTATGCCACTTGTGGCCTAAGCATGGAACATGGATCTAACAGCTAAAGGTTAGTTTAGGATTTAGCAGAAGGACTGCATAAATAAAGCAGCAACTACCAATTCAGTATCTTTACCCTAGATAAGATGACGGTGTTGAATTCTCCGAAAATCATCCACCCCATCTTCACGTAATACAGTGTGCATCACAATAACATACAGTTTCACTAGGTTGACAAACACTACACACTTAGCTTACGTTTCAACAAGAGAGTGGCCCTTTTTGCCAACTGTCTTCCTCTGCTTCGGCGTTGAAGGCATTTTCCTGTGACAGAGGCCCGTGCGAGACACTTCCCTCTCGCAACAATAATATTTTGTTAGGGGTATAATGGTTTATATGAAACTCCATATGTGACCGCATCAGGATTCTCCCTTGCATGGATACCTCGCAGATTTAAAGATCAGCGAGATACCTCTGACGAGCCCACGATAGACAAGCCACCAACTTAGTTCTATGTACTATATTTTCTCTCATACTAGCAAACGGAGTAGTATTGTTTGTTTGTATATATCATTTTATTAACTATGTCTAGACTACTAAATTGAGTTATGGACTACCATACCGGTGACACGAACAGTTGAAATGAGACGGTGTGGTTCAATCTCGGCAGCAATGGTTGCATGGCCCCACTGGAACGGTATCGTTCAACCGGTTCTAAAAATCTGTTTTTGTATTTTCCGGAGAGTTGCGAAACAAGATCCATAACCATAACCATAACCCCGAGAACCAATGTTAACCAGCTAAACAGCGCATCATGCATATGCGGTGCTGTGGAACAAAATATGCGAATGGACCAGCGCATACCCCCGGAGGCAACATTAGGGGCATGTGATTGAGTTATTATTTCGTTGGGCCTCAGACATAATATCAACTGCTATTGCATAAAGTATGTGTATGTAGTTAAAATAACAGAGAACCACCCATGTAGAGCCTCACATCCACTTCAAATTCTGCATTAACAATCTACAATTAATTAATAATTACATCATTTAAAATATGGGTGACTGATGAGATATGCTTGATAAAGTAGATAGTATAGAAAGAACAATCAAAATATCATCCCTTTATCTCAGTTTATACAAACAGTGTAAGTTTTACAAAATGTTTTAACATTTGATAATCAGATGTGTGCATCTGCACGTGTCATGCCATGAATTGGTTCAGATAAATTAGGTAGCATTGCCAGTGTTGAATCACTCACTCCATATTAAAACATTGCTGCACATATGGCCCCACTAGTGTTGGGAATTGGTACTATTTTTGTGATCGATGATTGGTTTTATATACTAACCGATGGCCAACTAATGATTGAGCATAACAGGTTCTCATTTTTTACCCATTTTAATGCAGTAATTATAGCATGTTCAAGGATAATAACCCCTTTCAAACCAAGTTGCAGGTGTGACAGATTCTTAATAATTTAAGAAATAATCTGTTGTATATTTTGAAACTAATTTGACTGGAAGCTGTTGCTGTTGGTATGAATGTCTTAGACTACGGAATAATATTATATAGTTGTAACAATTAAATTTAAATTCTTCCAAGAAGTATTCGTTTTCTAGCTTGACCAGTTAAAATATATTAATGAAGTCAATTTATAAATAACAGAAATCGATTTCCGAAATCATGATTGATCGGTTGGTTGAACATGCAAACCAATTAATCATCGATCAAATCAATTAATCAGAACAACACTAGCCCCACATCTGTCCAAGCACAGAAACCAATATGTCTTTTAGAGAGGAGAGGAGTAGACCTGTGGTATATATTGCCATGTGCCATTCACTCGGGAATGATGAAAATTAGATATGTGGAAGGAATTTCCTGACAGACAGTGGTGTAACTCCATCCATACACGGCAATTTATAGGCTCAAGATTGCAAATTCAATTTAACAATGACCAGAACTGGTGGTAATTGGAGGTTGTACTAATTCAATTACCACATTGGATAAATTACTAAATCTTTAGGAATTGGAATTGCTAATTGAAAAAACTTTGCCCCAAGAATGACTAATTGCCAATTTCTTTTCAATTATTTTATAATTTTATCAATGTAGTTTTATCTTCTGACATACCATAGCAGATGTAATATAACAAATTGAGTAGTTTTTAACATTTTAATGGATAAATTGTCCAAACCCAGCATTTGTATTGTTCTTGAGATATTTGCAAATCAAGACGACAGTTTTTGAAATTTGTACCATTGTAATGCCTGGCTCCATAATCAAGCTAGCCATTTCAGTTGTAAATTTTTTAAATAAATTTTTCTTGATTTGCAAAGTGTAAACGTGCATTTTGTGTGAAAATTTTGAAGAATTTTCAGCAAGGGGGCTAGAAAATGTATCTGTTTACTTTTTCAACTAACAAATTTTGACCTACCTGGCATTATTCCCTAGACATTAGTAGTTAATGCCAGGGTGGCAGTAGAGCTGGGCAGGTGCGCCATATTCACTGAGCGGATTTTTAGCTCACCTGGGTGAACCTATACAATCTCGATTTGTCTGTCGTCTGCCTGTCAACAATTGTAACACGTTTCGCCATTTGTTGATGGATTAAAACCGAATTTGTCACATATGTTCCTTTCGCACTATGTATTTGGGCTATGAAGAAGAAGAGGCCACGCCCAGATATAGCGGAGTTATCGCCCTTGCTATATTTTCAAAGTATTGAAGCCAATGGGGGAAATACGTTTGTGGCACATTTCGCCATTTATCAACGGATTAAAACCAAATATGTCAGATATGTCCCCTTAGGCAATATATATTGAGTCTATGAATATAAAGTGGTCCCGCCTTCAAATAACAGAGTTATGGCTCTTGCTATATTTTCAAAGTATTAATTGAAGCCTATGGTGGAAATATGTTTATGGCGCATTTCGTCAATTATGGAAGGAATAAAACCAAATTTTGGAGAGATGTTCCGTCAGGCCACAGCTATTTCAACTTTGAAAGTGAAAAGGGCACACCTTAAACAAGGGCCATAACTCTGATTCACTAAGAAGTTTTAAGCATAGAACCCTATCGGAGAAATATATTAAATATGTTTGTGACACATTTCGCCAATTGTAAATGGATTAAAGCCTCGTCTCTCGTCTGTCAACAATTGTGGCGCATTTTGTCATTTTGACAGCTATGTTCCTATTTGGGCTTTGGGTATGAGGTGACTAGTGCCAGACATATTTATTATTATAGTAAGTCTCAATTACAAGGATTGCATTTCCTAAAATATATAATGAAATCCACCCAATTACGTACTTAATAAGCTACGTATAACCCTAGTCGTCCTCGTCGTATTCTTGGACAGCATTACTGCACTCATTGTCACAGTCACAAGCAGCTACACATGGAAGCTCAGCGCGTCGACAGCTGCACCTTGACATGCATCACCTTTTGCATCGACAAACAATTAGTACAACTATGTTCTCTGGAACTGGACCTTCATTCATGAGTCTAGGGAGATAGGATCCCATCTCATCATTAATCCATTTCCAATAGGTGATGCAAGTGTGAGATTGTGGTCCCTTGCGTGTTTCCAGATAAAACATTGGCAATTGGCTCTCTTTGTATGGAGACGGGCACTGCCTTCTGTGGGTGGAGGTTTACTGCTATCCAAATTCTTTTTGGTAACACGTTTGTATCTCAGCAGGTTCAAATTTGACGTAGCTTCTCCATAGAGTAGGACAATACATTTCATTGAGGCACCACTAGCGGCATCATCAATAACTGAACAGTCATTGCCAAGATTACCTTTTGGTTGGTCTTTATGTTTCGATAATGTAAGCGAAGTCTTCTTCTTTCCAATACCATGTGAGCTGCTTGTGGAATCACACCCAATCAATACGTATGTATGATTCCTGTGTTCTGCGGCTGTAGGAGTAGAAACATCCTACAGCTGCAATCAGTCCTTCTTCGCTTTTACCCACCGTGTCTTGTCCTAAGCCGAAATCCTTAGCTTCGTCAGGTCAATTCTTGACTTGAATGTCTCGAGTCCTGCTTTCTTGAGGTCACCTCGTAGCACGCTTAGCTGATTTATGCAATGATGTCCTCTCCTGGCTTTGTATTTGCTGGCTCCGAGTAGGGCGAATTCCAAGGCGCTCTGTGCTGGTGTCTCTTCTGGCATCCTTAGCACATGGCCAAACATGGGCCATATTTGCTGGGCGACTTTTACAGACAGCGGCGACGTATTACACATCTTGTATAAGTGCATCATTGGAAATTATGCTGTCTGGCCATCGGTGTCCAGTGATGGTACATAGGTGTTTGCGGTGGCAGGAAATAGAGTTTGTCTAGAGCTGCCTTTGGAGCTGCCCAGCTGTTACAGTTATACAGCATCAAGGATACGCAGGTTGCATTGTATAAACGTAGCCTCTTTATCATAGGCATCTTTGATCTACGAATCCATAGCTTCCAGAAGAACTGGAAAGCTATGTTCCACATGACGCAGCGTGCAGAAATGTCAGCAATACTGCAAAGCAGTGAGCCCAGGATTTTACTTTTCATCCATGGTTCGCCACCACGAAGTGGGTCATCATTTTCTAGAGTTTCATGCTTTGTCGATAGGTATATGTGGGTGAACTCTGTTTTGGATTCATTCATGAAGAGATTCTCAATTTTTAGTTTGCTTGCAGCTATTGGGAGAAGTTCGTCAAGGGGTTTCTTTTCCTCGTCTATGAGGTCCACATCGGCGGCATATTCCATCTCTAGCGGCATGCCAAGTATTGACACTGTGGGGGGATGTTTGTGGGGAAGGGGGGGGGGGGGGTGTGTGTTGGGGGATGGTCTTGTGGAACTTTCCCGCACAGATTACAATGTGGCAGCAAGGTAGCAGGTGAAAAGCACCGGAGATAGACCATCTCCCTGTGGGGAGCTGATTGATGTCTCAAACTCTACAGACTTCACTGACTTGACTTGTGCTCTCAGCTTGGTGTCTGTAAGCAGTAGTCTCACTAGTCCTAGCTCATCTCCATTACACCTGGCCTGGCATAGTACATCTAGGGTCTTTGAGCGTTTAATTGTCTCAATACGTGCATCGCAGATAATAACTCACATACGTCAGATCCTACGCCTTTAACAGATTCATGTAATGTATAAACCGTATATTTCCCCTGTATCCATGTGAAACTAGATCTTTTGAATCTGTAACCCTTTAAAGTCATGCCAGCATAACACTGCTACATCCGTGTCTGGGGAAGGTTGATGATTCCCTTGAACTCCTCAGACATAACGCATAAACACATTACGTGCTAAGTATTCACAATGAACAAATATTCTGCTGTCAGCTTCTTCATGGTCCGATTGGAGAGGTATCAGATTAGTTTTATTGACTGAGTTTGTGATCTGTACTGCTGATCCATATTGCGATGCTAGAATTAGATTTTGGCCTTCTTTGAGCTTTCTAGAAAATTTCTCATATCAATCAGAAAAAAGAAATGTTAACAAATTTGATTTGTTCTTGGCATCTGATAGGTAGCTTGTCAGATTGATATGTAACTTAGTCTCTCTGAATTGAAATCTAAGACGAGCCACACCATATCCAAGTATTCATTCCCAAGCTGAAATAATGCTGAAGATTTGATGCCGTCTGCTTTATATTGACTGTAGTGGGCCGAGCTGTGAAATTAGAGCACCATAGCTCCATAGCTCCATACCTTGTTATTGTATCTCCATTCTCTGCTCAAATACATAATTGTACCCTTGCTGGAATTCCTTGAGCAAAGTCGCTTTCTTTTCATCGATACACTTTATCAATGTTGTATCCAATAGCTCTTGTTGTTACAGCCAATACAAAAAAGATGTGCACGTTAGTCTTTGAAATGCCTCGAGAACTAATTTATGAGTTCTCATAGATCGATTATAGTGTGTTCCACTAATTATCTTTGCAGCAACTGTACTTCCACAGATGTCACTCTCAAGCCATAAATCCTCTAAGCCTGATTCTGCGATACACTTACCAATCAAACCAAGACAATGTTCAGCTCGATGGAAGCCACCCAACCGAAGGACTACATAATCCAATTCTGGCGACCCAACCCATTGTATGCACTTAGCATCACAGTAAAGCCCCTCGTCAAAGGTAATTACTGGATTCTCCTGTTCAGAATTTCACGGAATGGGTTGTTCAGTCTTTTCACAAAAGTTTTAATTGCCAGACCCAGAGCTACATCTTTTTCCTACCCCTTGTATTGCATGTTACAATATCCTGTCCAAACGCTAGAATGCTACTTTTCTCGCTCTCCTTTAAACCAAGCATATCTAAATGCGCCTCATCATCCATAGGCATTTGGTCGTCTTCAAATGATCTTTGCAGCTGCATAAGCCATCCCAAAAACGGTTGCGACTTGTCAGGCGCAATGCCTTTGGCTTTTTCCACAGTTAAATCCGAAATATTTAGACGTTGTATCTCAATCCCTACCACACCCTTTATCTCATTTCTTATTATAATAGTAGCATGATATAAGACTTGTGTATATATGGCAGTCTCACCTGGTGTCATCTGCTCGGAATCTGCGTCTATATCTTTTAGCTCAGCAACAAGATTGATTATTTCCCCAAGTTTTAGTGAAGAACTGCATATTAATTCAGACAAAACTTCCTTTTTATAGCATTTATTAATTTGCTGCCCGTGTTCGAATAAATTGTGAACGTTAGAAAATTATGTATGCTTATATGCAAATTACCTAAGAGAACATTTTATAAAATTACGCAGGACTATTTATTACTGATAATGTCATGATCAAATGCGTAATAATTATCACCTTTTAATGGCTCTTTTTGTAATTTATGTAAAGTGCCTATGATTATCCTTTAAGTGATGATAAGAGATGTTTGTTAACACAATTTGGGGTGATAAAATTAATTTTCGTGCTTAATAGGAACCGATTAATTGATAATTCTGTGTGCGATAAATATATCCAGGTACGGATGTTTGAACATCTCCAAGTAATTATATGGCCCACGTGATTAGCTCTACTGCCACCCGGTATTGACTATCAAAATGTACAGAATAACCCTGTATGTATCAAAATTTGTTAGCTTTCGAAGTAAACGGAATCAAAATTGCAGGTCATGGGCACCCAGACTATAATGACATTTGATCATTAAAGGGGAAATTAAAGTGGAAATTGTCATCTTTGCCAGACATTTCCTCTGCTTTGGTAGGTCTTGAAAGATGTCCATTTGCAAGTCAAGGGAAGATTACTTTTTGAAAAATGAAATGGTTGACTTTGTTACTGGGGCAGTAAGATAAAGTAAATTAAAAAAAATTTCTCTTGACCTACAAATGACTATTTACTAAGTAAAAATTAAAATAACATTTACCAATCCTCACCATTACAGGGATAATGCTGAACAGTACAGTACATTTTAATATTCAACTGGGAAAATATCTCAAATTTGCAGAGTGAACATGGTGAGGCTATGTACTGTGGGCCCGGGGCTGTGGGCCCGGGGCTGTGGGCCCTGATACTGGGGGTCGCGAACAAGAGCCATAACTCTGGTTCTTCGAAACTTAAAATGCTGGTTTATTAAGACGTTGTAAGCAATGAACCCTATCGGGAAAATACATTTGTTTCGCCAATTGTTGATGGATTAAGACCAAATTTAACAGATGTGTTCCTTCAGTCAAATATCTATTTGAACTATGAATATAACGAGGTCATACATTTAAACAAGGGCCATAACTCTGGTTTGTTTCGTCAATTGATGATGGATTAAATCCGAATTTTGTAGATATGTTCCTCTTGGAAATATCGCTTTGCTCTATGAATATGAAGAAGCCACGACTTGAAACAAGGGCCACAACAGGGCCACAATCCTGGTTCTTCAAGGCGTTTTATTATTGAATTGGCATAAATGTTCCTTCAGTACACTTTAACCATTTGACATAGTGTCAGGGATGACTACCCGATTGATGAATGATAATTTTCAAGGTTTTTATTCAGTAATGCCATGGCTGCCAATATTATGGCATTTCCCCATCCAAATGTTTTACTATGACCATTGCCGCATTGGTAAATGTCAGTGTTGGAACACTAGCACCATTGGTAAATAGTGTCTGGCATACACAGACTCTCTTTTTCACCCATAAATTTTCATCTTTCGGGCCCGTGTGTTTTCCAGGAATCATTGACCAAATTTGCCCTGTAGGTGGGGCTTAGAATACACCTTCCGTATCCTCTGCGTGTCGTAAGAGGCGACTAAAGGAGGTAAGGGTGAGGTAACCCTGACAGAAACCTCGAGTGCTGAAGACGAAGGTTCCAGGCCGCACGGCGCAGTCTAATAAACCATGGATCCACGCACTTAACGCTTATGATCATGTCGATAGTCACTTACAGGACTGGCGGTATGATCAGCGAACGAAAAGAAGAAGAAGATTGACCAAATGAGCATGTCATCTGTTACGCTTTCCTCATTGCCCGCCTACCTCACATAACACATTTGCTTGCATTCCAGAAGAGGTAGCATGATGGGCGGACAGACGGATGAATATATGGATGGAATGACGGATACACGGATTGACTGTTGGGTGAATGTACATATGGATGGAACGACAGACGGATGGATGGACGAACGGACAGATGTATGCCTAGATGGACGGACGGACGGTGTTATGCACGGAAAGTGATGTATAGATAGATACAGAGTCTGACAGGCAGGCAGACAGATAATGAATAATATGAAAATCGAAGGTGAGTGAATAAAATGACAGTCGAAGACTGGATAAATTATAATAGGAAAATAGATTTATTTTCTGTGTATTTTTATACATAAAAAATCACGTTTCAAAGAGACAAAAACTGATGAGCAAAACGTAATATAAGTAATTAGACATTATAACACCTAGCGTATAAACTCTCGTATTAATAACGGCAACAATAGTCAATAACCTTTCACCGATAAATTCCCAGAATCAGAATCGCAGGACAACAAACAGGAAAGCTGTCGAATATTTTGAAATTAATATGACTGGAAGCAATTTCTGCATTTGCAGAAATGACTTCGTCATATTAATTTCAAAATATTCAACAGAATATGTCACACATCGTAAACAATTCACTTGTTCATGGAATTGTCGTTGAAATGGTTAACTCTTTCACGACGAAGCCGGCCAAAACCGGCCACTGTAGTGGTCTTGAGGAATGTCCATTTGCACGCCAAGGAAAGACTATTTTTGAAAATTTACCTCTGGAATGACTGGCTCGATACCTGAGCCAGCCATTTCAGTGGTAAATTTTCAAAAACAATCTTCTCTTGGCGTGTAAATAGACATTCAATAAGTAACTATTTAAATTTTTTGAAAGTTTTTCGTCATTAAAGGGTTAAAGACAGGGTACCAATTAATGAGTAGTGAGTTAAGTTGATGGCTCTAACCATAGAGTTAAAATCCATAATGCTCACGAGCCTTTCAAAGGCGGAATTTCATAGTTCTGTATTTTCTCGCCCAATCAATAGTCTCCAAAATAATATGTTATTGTCAGGCTACTAATTCTACTAATTAGTTGATTAAGTATCAGATTAATATAGCCAATATAATTTTATTTCTGTTAAAAATATATGCCGTATTAAAATGCGTATGTTCAATTTGTCTTCCAAAAGAGAATTTGGCCCCGTTTGGTGGCTATATATGCGGCTGATCGCCTGTGTCAGCTACGCAGTGATTTTAGAATATGCGCACTTCCGTTTTACTGAACTCACTTCAACTAATATCCCATAGTGAAAGCACGCGCATGAACACTCTACGGATCTAAGTCTATGGTTCTAACACTTGCGGTCAAGAATCATCACCTGTTACCTTTAAACTAATAACGTATCCTGTATCGGCAACTCAAGTCATAACTCTTTATTAACACCACTTGCTGTTGTTGGGGTGGGGGTGGGGGGGGGGGTGGTGGTGCAAAAGAAGGTGGTTCTTTAAGACGGGTGGGGTGGTCTTGGGCAGATCACCCGTCTTAAAGAACCACCATCGTTTGGAGCCAAAAGCTTTTTACTATAGCAAATTTCTCTCAGTCGTATTTAATAAGCAGGCATTTGTCATTAGGCCATGTTGTTCCCGCTTTTCGATTACTGATACGATGCCCGCTATAGATATATGTTTGGCTGTATTGTCTCGCTCATTGTCGTCCATCCGCACATCCTCTGTCTGTTTTTGCCATTTAGTGGCATCCACCCGTCTGTCTGTCTGTCTGCTACATAGGCCTACCCATCGTCATTGTCAATTCTCTCTCAGTCGGTCCGATGTGCATGTATGAGTGTAGTTAAATTGTGCGTAGTTAAATTGTACGTGTGTGACTGCGCGCGCGTGGAGCATTAGCGAATGCGAGTGTGTCTTCGTACGCATATATAATTATACTTTGCGTTGGATGATTTGTGGACTCAAGTTGACAAAAAACTCTCCTGTATGGATATCAGGAAATGCCCATTTGCAGACCAAGAGATGACTATATTTGAAAACTTACCACTGGAATGACTAGCTCTTTAAACGAGCCAGTCATTCTAGTGATAAAATTTCAAAAATCCTTGAACCGATTTGAGGATTAAAGGGTTAACTGTATTGCTAATGTTCAATCTTCAAATGTTAATTTTTAGCACTTTCATCCCTAAAATCCTACCAATAGAGATATATTTCTAGCTATGCCACGGCCATTTCCAGCTAAGCTTCGCCCACGTTCTACTCGCTTTGGGATCGATTTGGAACTGAAACCTGAATTCTCGGAATCTGATTTTCAAGCTACCTATACCTAGAGGTAAGCTGTTGAATGTTTTGAAACTAATTTGACTACTTTCAAAATTGTCAACAGAATGTTTAATTATAAAATTATCGATGACGTAATTCATTATGTTGGCAGATACTTGAGCGACAGATCGGACCACTATATTGTAACACAGACTAGTATCTAAATTGTCAAATGAATATTATACGATACACGTGTTGTAGGCATAAAATTACGCTAGGATAATTGATTTTTCATATTTTGTTTGTGTGTAAAGGAGTTATCCCCCAGGCGTCCATAAGGCATGTGAACCTCTATTGTCGCGTGCGCAAAACTAATTGTGTAAAGATACCTCACATGACCAGAACTCGTGTTGTACGTGCGCTCGCGCGCGTGATTGCGCACGCGCTATTCCGTCTGTCCGTAGCTGTATTTCAGAAACTATTGATCCGATTACCAGATCGCACAACAAATATTGCCATGGTAACTTACGACAAGGATTGCCAATCTTTGGGCGTAAAATAAATAAATAAATCAAAATAGATTTAACGCAAATGGATAGATCTGATAGGTAGCTTAAGCATATGGCATCATAATCAATTATGTCACGTGTATACAGACGTCACGATCAAAATGCGGAATGAATGACGTAGGCCCTATCTAGCTCCATTACGAGCATTGACTCGTCAGTCAAGTATACGAATTGTATGTCTTTGCTATTTAATAAACAGTCTGTTGAATAATTTGAGTTAAATTAGTTTCAAAATATTCAACAGCTTTTATAATTACCTACTATATACTGACCTACATATATGTTATATACATAGTTACCTTGATATTGGGATATTGGGAATTCTGGGTTCGATCGATCCCAATACGGGCAAACCGCAGCTAGAAATGGTCGGGGCGTTGCTAGAAATGAAAAGTTCTATTTCTAACCTGATTTGCTTCAACGTTTAACACACTAAACGTTGTTTCTGTACATTCGGATTTCCAATCTTTGGTCTTAATCAAGGTTTTAAAACTTGGATTCTGATTGGCAATATATTCGGGATTTAAAAAAATTCGAATGAAGTATATCTAGGTAGACCTACATTCTGAAATTATGGAATGGATTATCCGGTTACCAAATCACACAACAAATAAACAGATACTGGTGAGCGTTCTTTGTCAACACATGATGGTTCCAAAAAAACAGTTGACTCGAAGTCATTGCAACGTTAGTCGGCGACTATTTCTAGTCCAATTATTCTCAAAATATTATCAAAGTTTTCTTGAAATAAACCAACCGGGGTTATATTCAGACATCAAATGCGATTGGATTTTAGAAAAAAATAATACAGTACGCCTAAAAATAATTTAAAATGTTTCCAAAACAAAAACGTACTGTTGAATATTTTGAAGATAATTGCTGCGCATTGTCTTCCATTCCAATTATTTTCAAAATATTCAACATAATCTTTCTTCCTTACTTTCATGGGTTTTTTTTTGGTTTTTTTAAAACTTATTTATGAGCTGAGCTGTAGCATATAGGGACTCTTTTTTGCAAAAATAAATTAATTAATACAGAACTTTTTCGTCTTTCTCTGGTAATTCTACGGTACTGTATTCCAAATAGTAGTCGTCATCAGGTTCATTGGAGTCACTAGCCATTCCATATGTATCGTTATTATGAAAATGATATTGCCGAACTGTTGCCGGTTGCTGCTTTGGTTTTCTGAAATGAAAATAGACAGACAGATAAATAAAGGAATTATCAGATATTAACTCTGAATATTTTGAGAGTAATTTGACTGGAAGTTGTTTCCGCCTCCGGAGCAATAGTTTATCCGATTTACGGGATACCGGTATTAAATAGGCATTGCTATGGTGAAGGTTTATTAAGTCTAAAATATTCAACAGAACATTTCTTACATCGTGTTAAAAATTGTACTAGCTAACATGTTTTATTTTCTTGAAAATATTTAAACCTATTTCAGAGCTGTACTGTAGTATAGGCCTGTTAATTTTTACTGAAGAAGATAGCATGACTTAGCACTAAAGCAGTTATGAACAACTGGTATACTTAGCCTATGTATGGCACTTTAAGCCATGATTTTAAACCGATGTTAGTGTCTCACGCTTTGCGCCGTGACGTCATACAAGCTCACAAGTAAGATCTTGAATACTTTGAAACTAATTTGGAAAGAACATGTTGCTAGGTAGCAACAGCTTCCAAAAATGAAGGGATAGCCTACAGGATTTTGGTGCTTAGATCCATAGTGTTCACAGCAATGCATTGTTGTTAATTTTGATAGGCAGAAACAGCTTAGATAACAACACTTCAATTGAATAATATTAGTTTCTAATTTAGCAATGGCAGGTCTTGTTAACTTACCTTTTTCTGATGTACAAGCCCAGCACGGCCAGGACGATCAAAATGATGACGACTATGATGGCGACCACGTACCAATGCAAACTGATCCAAGTCTGGAGAATAGAAACAAAACGATAAACACTTTTTAAATTGCATTTTGGGTTCATAAGAAGAATGCACGCGTACGCGCTCGGTGTGTGCGTGTGAAGTGCGTGCGTGCGTTAATTATTATATTCATTCGTGAGTATGATTGAGTGCGCATGCAGGTACGCGTCATTGACAATATTCAATATTCAGTTTATTATTTTAATTCATTTCCAGTTGATAGATACCGGCTAGATTTCTTTGTATGCAAAGGCCCTACAGTTAAGGGAGATAATGTTGTGCAGACAAACATTAACTTTGGTGCGTAAAAGCATAGTTATCTCCCATGAGTTAAAGCCATTAGGGGTTTTCTTTCAAATTGATCATGTTAAATGACCGCATAAGATTTCAGTCACCCATTTAAAATAAAATAATAATAAGAGTGCCACTATACTTTTAACTCTTTAAAGCCTTGAATCTGTTAAAGAAAATGTCAATTTTCAAAGATAGTCCTCTCTTAGTTTGAAAATTGACATTTCTCAAAACCACTGTAGAATCCGTTTTTGGCTGATATGAGTGTTACAGGGATAAGGATCCGAATCTCTTTCAGGTCCGCAGTGCTGATGAAGCAAATACATAACGACCAATGTACGCATTCACACGTGGACACTTCTTACCTGCTCTATACGTACGTCCTGGAATATCATTTGGTCGTTCGTTCCAGGCCCGTAGAGCTGTCCTTTATAGATAGGCAGCGGAAGCGCTTTGTTTAAGTCTCTCTCAGATATACCGGCTAAGATGTTATCGACGTAAGCGTGTCTGACCATTGAGCCATTGTGACGCACGACATATGCGACTTTGCTCACAGTTAAACTGTAAAGTAATTCAATGAATGACTGAACGAAATGAATGAGTGAACGAACGAACGAACGAACGAACGAACGAACGAATGATTACATGAATGAACGAATGAACGAATGAATGAATGAATGAATGAATGAATGGATGGATGGGTGGGTGGGTGGGTAGGTGGATGGAGGGAGGGAGGGAGGGATGATTGAATGACTCGACAGATTGTTCGATCAGATACTCCGCCAATCGATGGACCGACAGGCCGATCGATCGGTTGGCCGATCGACCGAATTACCAACAGATTGCTCAACTGACAAACCGACAAATCATCAAACTAAGCAACCAACCAAACAACCCTCCAATAAATTTACAAATCTGCATTTCTAAAATATAAAATTCAACCAATCCATTTAAACATAAAATAAATTCAATGAATCTGCAAACTATGCTAGTCGTGCTGCTTTCAATGATAACCACATCGGCGATGACAAACATTGTGAAAAGTTCCTTTAAATCTTCAACACATGTAGAGAAGCACGCGCTTAGAGTGAGGCTATCAAAATTCCTGACCATAAGAAATGGAAATATGACGTCATAACTAATTACATGACGTGTAGGCTGACGTCATCATCAATTACGTCAGGAATAACGTAGCTAAGTTGGTCACGAACGCTTAATTGATGACGGACTAAGCGGTGTTGTGCGAATTGTATGTCTTTACTATTTAATAAACATGCTGAGAATATTTTGAAACTAAATTGAATGGGCGCTGCTGTTACCATAGACAGCAGCAGCACCCAGTCAAGTTAGGTTCAAAATATTCAACAGCTTACCTGTATAGCTTTCTGGAAATTTATGGTCATGGAGTTCAGGGATCGATCGATTAAAAAACTGTAGACGCGTGGGTGGAGCTTAGTTAGCGATGGGCGGGGTATAGCTAAGGCTGAATTCCTCCATTGGACAACTGATGCGGAGCATCAGCGAAACTAGACTCCTGTGACATCTAGAAGAAAATCGCCACACCATCCCAGAGCAAGCTGACTTGATAGATCTACTGAAGGTCAAAGCACAAATACATATCTCAATGAATAGAAGACGCCTTCCCAAGAAAACCCTTTGCGGTGTGGATTGACCTTTTAAAAGCCTTTAACAAGGTATGAAAAGATGGTGTGAACTTAAACTGCAACACTGCGGAATAGCAGGACATATGTATACCTGAACAATGAAAGAGCCCAAATCTAAAGCAAGCAAAACCACAGAAAGGAAGCGAGCCTTGAGCCAAGGACTCTACAGAGAGGAGTGCAGTCATCAACGCTCTTTCTTGTCTTCGTTAAGGACATCATACACATATTGCCGGATATATCTTGATGATCTTATCCTCTGGTGTAGTAAAAAACCACGTCTCGATGACAGAGTAAATACTGAAAAAAGCACCTAGAGAGACGGGGGAATGGACGCAATCGTGGATTGCGACTATAATCGAAAAAGGAAAACATATGCCATCTTCTCACTCTCAAACCAGGAAACCAAGGTTTAGCTGCAAATCAACCCCAAGGAACTCCAGGATTAAGATTCGACCACCATGCATAGGAATCACACTGGACCGGCGATTGAATTGGAAAATTAGCTGAAGAAATGTTAGGAGAGCATGCAAGCAAACTACTAGCCAATAGCCACGATGATGGAACTTTCTGGCACACAGTGTGGCGCTACCCAGAGCGTGATGAACAGTGACTATATTGAGCGAATCCGGCCAGTTCTGGAGTATGGCATGATTACATTCACTATAGCCGTCAACTCATGGGTGAAGCCGGTCGTGGAGTGGATAGCGTAGTAGAGGAATCCAGTCTCTTAGTCAAGTATATGACGTCATGTTCATTGGACCTTTCCAGTTTATCCACTAATCATATGACGTCATGATCAACTACGTGACATGTAGGATGACGTTATAAACAATGACGCCATGCATGGGGTAGCTAAGCTCGTAACGAACGCTTAATCGACGAGGGACTCAGCGTTTTTGTATGAATTGTATGGCTTTACTATTTAATAAAACGTGGCTGATAGACCGTAATTAGATAAGTGCCGAGTGTTGTTTATGTATCCAGCATGTGCTAAGGCATTTTATCCTGAACAGTAACACACATATACCATATATTTATCCAGGTATGCTACCAATGAACCTTTCGAGTTCGATCATATGACGTCATAATCAACTACGCGACGTGTATAGGATGACGTCATAATCAATGACGTCATGAATGACGCAGAATACGTTCGTCACGAAAGGTTAATTAATGACGGATTAAGCATTGTTGTACGAATTGTGTCTTTGCTATTTAATAAAGATACTGTTGAATATAGGCAGCAACATCATCCAGTCAGATTACTTTCAAAATATCCAACAGCTTACCTGTATAATTTTCTGGAAATTAATAGACAGGCAGTTCATGCATCGATTGATTCCAACACTGCTACGTGTGGGTGGAGCTTAGCTAAAGATGGGCGGGGCATAGCTAAAACTCGAAAGGTCCATTGTATATAGGTATTGTTGTGGAATTGTGATCAATGAATTATTCGCCAATTTATAGCTAAGATCCACCCACACCTTGCCCGTGTTGGGTTCGATCGATCCCTGAATTACTAGGATCCCAATATCAAAGTAATTATACAGGTAAGATGTTCATTATCTTGAAACTAATTTGACTGCGGCAGCATCACCCGGTCAAATTAGTTTCAAATTATTCAACAGAATGTTTATTAAACCGTAAATCAATGAAGAACAGCCTACAATCCGTACACTTAACGAACTATTCTAAGTTCATGACGGATTAGTTTGTCAATTATGATTGTGACGTCAGCCTACGTGTAACGTGAATGAATATGACGTCATGTACTTGACTGACAGACTTGATTCTTCTGTTAAGCCATCCACTCCACGACCGGTTTCACCCTTTTGGAACACATCAGGTAGAAGCAGGATTAGAACTTAAGACTTTTGGCGTACGAGTTAACCTCATAACCAAAGAACCTCAGGTGTCACATGTTGTTCGGCAGATGTTTAATTACAATCTATCCACCAACACGACAGTCGACATCTCGTAACGAACTCAACTCGTGTACCAACGCTCGAAGGTTCGAATTCAAGGTTATATGAATTTTAGCAAAACATTGTCAAACTTAATATTCCCTACTAAATCTTCCCTTCACAAACATAGACTCGTTTGTAAATATTGTGTTGGCTAGTCTACTAATACTGATTACAAATTGTAGTTTTTTTATGGTACAGCTCGAAATGACTTAACCTGTTTCCAAAACAAAAACAGAGGCAGGTTAGTTAATAATGTTCCGTAATCAGGAACAGACCTGGCTTTCACAAATTACTAGCCAATAGAGTGGCCAATAACATTTGTTCATAGCCAAAGCTTAGCTACTTTAGCGAATGTCCTGCAACGTCTACACATAATCATTGCAACTGAACTCTACAGACCATCTTTACAAGATTATGTTGAATATCTTGAAACTAATTTACGTGGAGGCTGTTGCTTCCATAGGCGGCAACGGTTTCCAGTCAAATTAGTTTCAAACTATTCAACAGCTGACCTATATGGGTACGTTTAGTATGAGATATTAGGATTTCAGTGTTTATTTGGTCACAATTAAAACATAATTTTTACAATTGGTTCTTCACAATTATTAACAACGTTAATGGTTCCCTGCGTAGAAACTGTGTATTATATGATTTCATTTATTAGACAAATGTTTAGCCAACCATGCGTTTTATTAGACAGATCTCAATTTTATTCGCATTTGGCTAATTGGCGAATAGGTAGGTCGATCCCTGCAGTGGTGAATATTCTGCACTTAATTTGATTGGAAGTCATTGCTGCCTTAGGCAGCAATGGCTTCCAATCAAATTAAGTCAAAAATAATCAACAATACATTTTAATTTGTTTTGGAAACATGTCAAATTATTTCCGAACTGTACACGTAGGCTCCCGTTTGATGCATCTTATTAGAAATGACGTTATTTAATAGCGTTAGAGATATGACGTACCCATTTTCTCCGTTGAATAGGTCGAATTTCGAGAGCACGTCTACGTCTTCTTCTTCAAGAGAGGTTTTCTCGGCAAGTAGACGATTCATATCTCTGTTGAATTTAGCGCTTTCCGCCAAATCACCCATCAATAGCACTATGCTCGATTGGTCGTTGTCTAGAAAGAATACATGCACAAAACATAACTGTGGATATTGTCATGAAAAGTCTCCAAGAACCCCAACGAAACCAAGAAATTAGTAAATTTAAATTTGTGCTGGTCTCGTTAACACTTTATTTAACCCTCGAATTTGTTCACGAAAATTTCAATTTTCTCATAGAAAATGTCCATTTGCCGACGAAAAGTAGACTATTTTTGAAAATTTACCACTTGAATGACTGGCACGGTTATCGAGCCAGTCATTCCAGTGTTAAAATTTCAAAATTAGTCTTCTCTTCGTCGGCAAATGAACATTTCCCAGGACCACTGCAGAAGGGTTAAATGCGCGTATTCACACCAAAATGCTTGAAAACAAACTTGTTAAAATGTATACTTTTAGAGGCTTAAATTATGTGCGTAGATGTAATAAAACGAAATAAATCTTAACATATGGTGATTTCATTGCGTATAAATTAATAAAAAATTTTCAGTTGTGAAATGGAATTGGAGAAGCGAGTCCCTATTTCAACTTCACGACTAAGAGAATTATATTAATTTACTTAGAATAAAATCATCATTTGTTAGGATTTATTTCGTTTCGCTACATCGAGGTACACAAATTAAGACTCTGACAGTATAAGATTAAAAAAAATTGTAGTTTCACGATTTAAAAGATAGTACGCATCGTAGTTTGTGTTCTCAGTGACTTCTCACTAGAGACTTATTCCGGAATAACGCCATATTTCAGTATGGCGTTATTCCCGATTAAATCTCTAGTGAGAGCACGGCCTAAGACTAATCTTGACGTTTCTACAAACTTTCGGATATAATGGATCCGATCTGTCACTCAAGTTCCTGACGTTCTAATCAAATACGTCACTTGTGGACGGATGTCACAATCAGAGTGACGTCACGAATGTGGCAATGGTCCATTAAGAATGTATATAAATTGTATGCCTTGATGAATTTACAATTTGGTACACATTCTCTTGATTATTTTGAAACTAATTTTACTAGGACCTGTTGCCCACGCTGTCAAATTAGTTTCAAAATATTCAACAGCTTACCTGTATCATTACCTTGAAATAGGGGATTTGGGAAGTTAGTGTCCGGCGTGTTAAATCCCGTTCAACCACGCGTATAAAATAGGAGGAGCTTAGCTAGAGGTGGACAGGGAAAAATAGAGATGGCTAATTAAGCTCTCCCCACGCATTTGGACCGATTTTACAGCTTTGACCCCGGTATTTTAGAATCCCGATCTCAAGGTAACCGTACCAGTAAGTTGTTCAATATTTTGAACTTAACGTGACTGGGACATATTGCTGCCTATGGCAACAACAGCTGTCAGGCAAATTTGTTTCAAAATATATAACTGAACGATTATTAAATCGTAAATTCATCAAAAACTTCCTATACAATTTATTCTTATACTATCCAGAGTAGATAAGATTCAATATAACGTTTCCAAGATTTCAACATTTTACAGTTGTATGGTGCTCTATAAGGGATTAGCTCTATTACAGCGTAGCACTTTCTTAATATCAACCAATTTCAATGCAACTATCCAGGGAAGATATTGAATATTTTGAAACTAATTTTACAGTTGTTGCAACAACTTCCAGTCAACTTAGTTTCAAACTAATGGTTTCCTAATGGTTAGGCCAGGTATGAATTTGAGAGGTCATCTGACTTGGGATGCAGCTGATTGTCCGGAGAACAACAGTTTGCTTTCAGATGGTGCATCCCCCATAACGCGGGGTAACGGGCTGGCACCTGACAAGTACCGGTCCAGAGACCTAGTTATCAGGGGTTATTTCCCCTGATTAGAGGTATTAGGAGACCACTTGTCATTCTTAGCCACGTTTTGTACTCCTTATCCTGGCGGTTTAAATAAAGGATGATTAAAGGTGCATATTCCCACCAAAATGCCATGAAAATAAAAAAATTTAAATTATATACTTTTAGAGTCTTAAATTGAGTTCCTACATGCAATAAAACAAAAGAAATCTTATCATGATTATTTCTTTATGTATAAATTAATAACAAATTTTAAGTTGAGGAATTTAATTAGAGACACGAGTATCTAATTTAACTTCACAACTAAAAATACTATATTAATTTATACGGAAAGAAACCATCATATACACCTGTGCAAAAGTTAAGCACCACCCTATTTTTACGCACATGTGAGGGTATATTCATGTGCTATGAAGAAAGCAATAGCATAAACATTTATGTACCCATCCATCTTAGTGCAAGAGGTAATAATGCAACTAGAGGAATGCTGATTATGATGGTGGGGAAATACTGTATGTTTGTGTTTGAACTTGAAAACGAGGCCTGAATATGGTTACGTTGACACAACTGACAACTATTGCCCTACAGTTGACACACGTGGCTAGATTGTCATTAATGGTGTCTGAAAACGAAGTTTAACATCTGTGCACGAGTTTGAGACTGTCATTATTAATACCGGGTATATCCACCTTGTGTCTGGATGACGGCCTGGACACGACGTCTCATGCTGGTCACCAACCGACTGATACGCCATTGTGGTATTCGTTGCCATTCAAGATGGAGTGCGTCTGTTAATTCCTGTAGGTTCTGCACAGGAGGATCCCTCCTTCTCACCATGTTTCCCAGAATGTCCCAGATATGCTCAATAGGTTTCATGTCAGGGCTCCTTGCTGGCCATGGTAGGGTTTCGATGGCATTCTGGCAGAGGTATTCATGCACAGCTCTAGCACGATGTGGTCGGGCGTTGTCATCCATGAATATAGGGTGGGTTCCAGGTGCATGATTTACAAAATGAGGGACCACAACTCTATCCAGTATGGAATCTTGATATCTTTGTCCATTTAGTGTTCCAGGTACAGTCAACAGATCCAGCTTACAATCAAATGAAATGCACCCCCATATCATAACGGAACCTCCACCAAATGGAACTTCTTCCATGATGTTACGTTGGTCGTACGCCGTGCGTCTGGACCTCCATACACGAGTTCGACCATCTGTGGCATGAAGCAGGAACAGACCTTCATCGGACCAGTGTACTCGTCTCCAGGATCTCATGTTCCAGTGTCTTCCTTCGTTGCACCACCTCAGACGCTCCTCTTTGTGGTGTGCAGTGAGGAGAGGACGTCTGACAGGTCTCCTAGCTTTCATGCCAGCAGCATACAGTCTCCTTTTGACGGTAGACATTGACACTCTATTGCGCGTTTCCCATTGCTGGCTGAGCACTCTGCTGTTGGTGAATGGAGATCTCCTAACAAGGCGTACTAGGGCTCGATCATCACGGGCAGTAGTCTTCTTCGGTCTTCCAGATCTAGGCCTGTCCTTCACCTCGTTAGTTTGCCCATGTTTTGCAATCAAACTACTGATTACAGTATGGTTAATGTTCAGCTGTCTGCCAATCTCTCTGCATGACATACCAGTGGTATGCATGCCTATGATTTGCCATTTCACACGATCACTTAACCTTCGTCTTGCCATAGCGGTTTACAATCAAGAGCTAATTCTCTCTGTACAAATAAACCACGGTCATGAACACAAAATTCCTAATCTTGTCGCCTAAATCTGTATGTAATGTTCTACACCTCAAACTGGACTTTTACATAACTGAACACGTGTGCTGTTTCCCGCCACGCACGGACATCAAGCGGCGTGAAGTCATGCATGCATGTGCATTTCGTACTTGGAATTATGTCAGCTAACGCGGGGACAAAAAGTATGGCAGCCTAGTTGTACCATCATATTTTTACGTTCTATTGTTTTTGCTGGTGCTTAACTTTTGCACAGGTGTATATGTTAAATATAAGTTAAACAATTTTATTGTTATTTTGGTGAGAATATTTCAGCCGTTAACCTTTTAACTCCCACATACCTGAAATAACAAATATATATGGAATATTCTGTTGAACATTTTGACACTAATTGACTGGGAGCTGTTGCTGCCTGTGGCCTTAACAGCACCCAGCCAAATTAGTTTCAAAATATTCATCAGCTTTCATGTAGGCTATACTTGTCTTGATATTGAAGCACTGGAATTTCAAGGGTTATTTGGGTTAAAAATAAGCAAATTAAAATTGTATACCACTTGCGTAGATGGTTTCATCACAATTAGTTCCTGTCCAGCCGGCATTACATACACACGTGACATCATCTCCGTCCACGTGACACGTCGAATAACCAGTACATGCACATGGGTTCTTGTCACAAACCGCACCTCTCCATGGCCCAACACAGTCGCACCTAAACGTGTAACTTCCTGCCACCTCGTGACAAGTACCACTGTTTCTACAGGGTGATTGTGCGCAGGCCAAACGCTCTATTTGGCAATTTCTACCATCCCAACCGTTCGCACAATCGCAGATGTAAGAACCATTTCCGTGCTTGCACGCACCGTCGTTGTGACAGGGATTTGGCACACACAAATCAACTTCGCAGTCTTTACCCACCCAACCATCGACACAGTTACACTCATAATGTGCCATTTTGTTCTCACACGTTCCGCCATTTTGACAAGGGCTGTTCTGACATTCGTTAATATTTTGTTCACAGTTTTTGCCCGTCCACCCATCCGTGCACTGGCATTTATAGTCGGCGATAAGGTTTTCACATCCGCCATCGTGTTCGCATGGGTCGGGATCACATTCATCTATTTCAGTCTCACAGTTCTTTCCTGTCCAACCATCTACACATGCGCAAGAATAACGTCCAATGAATTCAGAGCACGTAGCACCATTATCACAAGGATCAGGGACACATTCATCGATATCATTTTCACAAAATTCCCCAGCATATCCATTAGAACAGTTACATGTGAACAGCAGATGACCATCAATACAGACTCCACCATGTTCACACGTGACATTGGCACAGTCGTTCACACTCTCCTCACAGTACACGCCGGTCCATCCATCAGTACAGTTACAGAAATGTTCACCAACTCGATCCTCGCATGTTCCATTGTTAATGCAATCCACCGTTAAACAGTCATTGATATTGGTGGCACAGTCATCTCCCGTGTAGCCATAGTTACATGTGCACATGTAGTCATTTAGGTTGTCAATGCACGCACCATGGTTACAGTTCACGCCTGCGCAGTCGTCGATATCACGTTCGCACGTGTCCCCTTCCCAGCCAGTAACGCACGTGCAGTTGAAAGAGTTGTGTAAATCTGAGCAGGTGCCGCCATTTAAGCAAGTGTCATTGGTGCAATCATTTATATTATCAGTACAGTTTGTGCCTTCCCAGCCCTCAGTACAGTTACACATATAACCAGCAACCTCGTCAAGACAAGTTCCGTTATTTTGGCAGGGATTTGGTGAACAATCATAAATGTTCTGATTACAAACATCCCCTGTCCAACCCTGAACACACCAACATTTGAAGGTTCCTGGAAACTCCTCACATATACCGTTGTTCAAACACGGGGCCGCGTCACATTCTAGGAAATCCAACTCACACCTCTCACCCGTCCATCCTGAAGGACAAGTGCAGTTAAACTCGGCTAATCCGTGCTCACAAGTTCCATTATTCTGACACGGACTCTCAGCGCATTCGTCAATGTCATCCTCACAGTATTTGCCCGCCCATCCCGGTGTGCATAAGCATGCGTAGCCAGCAATACCATCGTGGCAGTGTGCCCCATTCGCGCACGCATGACCTCCGCAATCATCTATGTTGGTTTGGCATCGTCTACCTGAAAGACAGAATCGATTGCTACGTGTAAGCCATCTACAATATGGTTCAGAAATAACTTAGTTGTTTCCAAAACTAAGCATAACGTGCTGTTGGAGGCAGCAATGTCTTTCAATACAATTATGTTCCGAATATTCAAGAGAACCTTTCTCACATCGTATTCGAAATTGTACTGACTAATATGATTTTGTTTTTGTTTTGGACACATGTTAAAATTTCAAGGACTTTTTTAAAAACATTTTTAAAAAGGTTTTTCATCCATTTCCAAACTGGAATTCACATTTCCAGAGCATCCATTTATCATCTGACGCCATATGACGTTATAATCAGCTAAGTGGCGTTAAATGATTCTATTTGGTCCGTCTTTAACTCTTAATAGTCCGACACGTTGTACGAATTTTATGTCTGTTCTATTTAATAAATGTGCTGCTGAATATTTTGAAACAGCATCAGCACCCAGTCAAATTAGATCCAAAATGCTCAATAGATTACTTATATAGTTTTCTGGAAAATAATAGTCAGAGAGTTCAGAGATCGATCGAACCCAACCCGAGCGAGGTGTGGGTGGAGCTTAGCTAGATTTGGACGGGCATATCTAAAAATGGAAAGGTCCATTAGAGACTGCAGACCATTGCCTTCTCTTTTCATGCAAACAACGCAACCTTAAACAGGAGATGAAGGCAATGTATACATTAATACAGAAAATCAAGGAAAACAATATGCCACTAGATTTACAATGTATACTTTTTGATTCTCTCGTCTCAACAGTCATGCTATAGGCCTCTGAAATCTGGGGTTTGAGAAAACGGATTTATTAGAAACTTGTCAGATAAAGTTTATTTTACAAAATAAGTACACCCAACGTAATGATTTACACAAATACTCATTAGATGTAATATGATTCGCGTCTGGGCGGACAATGTAAATGCAGGGTATGGAAAGCTACCTATTAGTGTGAGTGTGTATGCCATTCAGCATGCACCTCATGTTAAATCTTCACATCATATAAAATCATGTTATTTGGGACGCCTAGTATTCAAAAAGCTTTGGTGCCAATTTTAGTTTTCATTTTCAAGGTCACACGAATGTCACGGCATGAAATGTCAAGAAAGTGCTAAAACGTGCCCAAAACCATGAGAATCTGTATTTTGGTGACAATTCTTTTTGCTTTTGCAGACAGTGATAAAGAATACACAAATATAATATTGTTAACTCACTTGGGTGGTTTATATAATGGCGGTTTGTCTGTCGTCCATCCGTCTGTTGTCTGTTTTCCAACAATTGTGATACCAGTTGCCATTTGTTGATGGAATAAAACCAAATTTGGCAGATGTATTCTTTTCGGTAATATCTGTTGAATATTTTGAAACTAATTTGACTGGGCACTGTTGCTGCCATAGGATCATCATGAACGTACACTAGGGCTTCCAGAACTCATGCCTTGTTTGCAAGACAACTATATTCGACACATACGCGAATGGTATAGTTTTCTGCACAATTTGAGCAATTGGATGCTTTATTGACAGTAGTGGTATTTATGATTGATGGATTGAGGCATGATTGTACGGCCCATTTACAGTACGTCAAATAATTGAATGACGACATATAAAAATGGCAGTTCAAGCTTATGTAACCACACTACATGCTTTTGATGCAGAGCCCAGCATTCATCGTGTTCTACAGTGTATTTCAAGTTGCCAATGCAAAGATTGCAGACATATTGAAGATTTTCGGGGTGTCTTATCGTTCCTAAAGGTCACTCCTAATCTACTCTAAACTTGTTTGGAATTCGGAAAGGTTATTCTTTTCTGTCTACTAACAAACAACTAGAACTATTATCTAACAAATATAATATGAATACTTTTATTAATTTAAACGGTTAGATTTGTAGCCGTGTTGCAGGCCTGTACAATTTATTTAGACTATACAACATAGTTTTAATACTCAACGAAGTGGTCGTTTCATTCGCTAATGAATCGAGATGTTAAATGATTGCACATATTATATAGGATCTGTTCCACGTAGGCGTATGACGCTCTACAATGACGTCAAACAGGGCTTCCCCTGTGATTCCTTATATTTCCAGCGATCTGATTGGTCGCCCACGCCTCCCAATCGATCAGATTAAAGCGGTTCCAACCAGCTTGATTATGATAAAGATTAACGGCTTTTCCAAAACATGTGTTGTTTGACAAGCTCGTCAATCAAGCATTCTAGACATAGTTTCGCATTCTTCGAATTCTATTTTGTTTTGACAACACTGCTGATGACTTTAACTCTGAATCGTTATGATTGCTTTGTAGTGATGGATACGCGTATTTATCCACCGGTGCCAACAATCTGATCCCTGATCCCTGACCCGTCACGTGCAAATGGATGCGGTCATAGAAACCCCCTAATATTCCAGTAGTTCTTGCCAGAATTCGTCATCTCAATAATTGACCAGAAACAGAACTGGTTTTATTGAGCATGCTATTACAGCCAGCCAAATACTGTGTTTGACTCTCAAAATAATCCTTTCTATCTTTGCCTTGCAAGGTACTGATATATTATATACCGAGGAAACATCCTTAAGACATCCTCGTATCTAATCTATCCATGTCTTGCCGTTCAACCTCTTATTCTGCATTTTATGCCTAACCTTTCCTAAAGACAGAGGTCTTATTTCACAGGTGACACACAGCATCAGTATTGGCAACATACTAGCTTAACGCTTATATACTTCTTGGTCACAGCGACCAAGTCGCTATCATTCTAGAACGGATTTAATTCAAACAGAATACTGGTACAAAGTAATTTACATTTATGTGGGAATCTGCAACATAGCAACGGCATCGAGCAGCAGCTCACGGTAAGCTATTTTCTATTGCTATAATAATATTACGCCATTGCCTAAAACGGTCCTTCACAATTCGTCAAATAATCATCCATAACCCACGCATTAAACACAGCATTGCCTACTGTTATGCAATCGTTATGTAACATTGATGATTAGCCTAATGCTCTAAATAAATATTATATATTCAGTGACTGTCAAATGCGACCCGTTACTTAGTGGCGCGCATTGCCAACTATACTACAAAGATGGTATATGAATATTCATGAATGAGATGACGTATTTACACAAGGTCAAATGCGATGTCAAGCACACAGGGTCAAAGGCCATAAATAAATATTCGCCCGAGTCCCAAAAGATTCTCAAGGGTCTCGGCGGGTGTCAAGGTAGCTACTCCTCAAGCCCCATATTTACAATATGAACAGCGAAGATCTAAACATTAGTGATGCCGAGATGTTAGACACCTGGCAGAGAAAGACAAGATGATGCCCTATGATAATAACCATAACCAATATCCTATAATTCATTGGTATAGATTGTACATGACACTGCCGCTCTTCTT
Source organism: Chaetoderma sp. LZ-2023a (assembly GCA_034401795.1). Classification (NCBI taxonomy): domain Eukaryota; kingdom Metazoa; phylum Mollusca; class Caudofoveata; order Chaetodermatida; family Chaetodermatidae; genus Chaetoderma; species Chaetoderma sp. LZ-2023a. The sequence goes on along the minus strand of CM067371.1, from coordinate 53,898,974 downwards.
ATAAACTACCAGGCAGGGACTCTGGAACTTACACCTGGCTTCTCCTGAAAAGATATGCACATATCTCATCAGGCGAATATGCTAAAGTATGTACACTGCGTGGCCGAGTATGTAGCAAAATCTGTACAACCTTCACAGTGACCCTGATGTGTGGCCGTTGTAAAATAGGAGTAGATAAAGCCCTGAAACAGTTGAATCGGTCAAGGAAAGTGATCTTTTGCATTAATCTGAAGCCCTCCATATTAGCAAGATTCTTTATTGTGGCTTTAAAATTGTCACATCAGGTACAATAAACAGAACACGTGGTTTGTATGTCTGTACCATTTCACACACTTCACCATGAATTATCGGCAGCAGTTGTACAAAGATAAGTTTGCTGTGTTCTTGAACATGCAGACCAATTCAAGCCTAAAGTGAGACATATTTTTATTATTGCCATGCAGTGGGTCATACGTGAAGTCATTCAGAAAGACATTCCAGACATTGACATCATTAGGGAGAGTGCTTCTAGTGGATTTGCAAAGGAGACAGAATCAATGGGATAAACTGCAAAAGCAGAAGCTAAGATCGTGGGCATCTAGTAGAAAGAAGGCGGTTTATTATTAACTCGCATGGCCGTTTTGGCGAAATGTAGGCCCGATATTGAGACATATAAGGTTTCCTGTGTCTGCCGTCCTCTCTTCATAGCAAATGGCTCCCTCTTACCATGTACAGACGAGTACAAGTTTATCAAGCAGAAGGAAAGGTTTTGGCTAATGTACCAAGTCAATCAACTGTAAAGGGAAATGTAAATGCTCTTTATACTGAACGTGCGGTTGTCAAAGATGCCATGGAAATCGTACAGCAGTGTTGTAGTAGAACAATAAAGAATTGTAAGGCGTTTGCATTTGCATTCTTAAAAATGATCAGACGAAACCTGGAGAAATACCAAGAAGACCACGTAGTATTTGATCAATATAATGTAGAAATGTCTTTAAAGAAAGTTACCGATGAACATCTGAGCAAGAGACCTAGTTCTACATACTACATTTGCATTGACTCTACGTCTCTCTGTACCTCATGCTAGGACTTCAGCAATTCCAAAACATAGCAAAGCTTAATTATTTGTTTGTCTGAAAAGATTCATCAATCATACGAACTGTCACAAAAACAAGTCATGGTGCTAACAATGAAAGGTGTTCAGTTTAATCAGTCTGACATGAGCTATCTGAGGACTTCGCAAGAGGAGGCAAATATCATTTAATATTGGGTGCAGTGAAACGAGGACTACAGATTGACATTACTTCTTCAGAAACAGACCTATTCATTCGTTCTGTATCTCGTCTTCCAGACGTTGGTGAAGGCTGTCATAATTATAACTGGTGTTGGAAGGAAGTGCTGGTACCTCTTGCAGTTATATACAAGGCCCTTGGTTCAGACCTTTCCGAAACACTCTCTGGTTAATTTACAGGGTGCGACACCTATGGATGATTCTATGGAAATTGTAAAGTTAGCTGCTGGAATGTTCTTTCAAAATCATCATCAGATATAGTCAATGCATTTATTGAGTTTGATAAATGGCGCGGGCGCAATTATCAGCACAAAGTGTAGCATTCCTGGAGGAGTATGTGTGTGAACTATGCAGACCACAAGGTTCAAACCATAAGGGTATCGGATAGTGGCTGATGTTTACAGCAACACAGTATGAGAGCCAACATCTACCTCCAACACAAGATGCAATAAAGCAACATATTCTATGAACCCAATACCAAGATATGATTTGGTGGTTGGCTACAGTAGCAAAATCAGAGAAGTATGCCTGGGGGAAACCACGTGAGGATTATCAACCAGTGAGTACAACTCTAGAACCGACTCCGAATGGTGTGACATAACTTGTAAGATGGAGCCTTGGTACCAGTAAATGTGCAGCATGGTGTGTACTAATCTATGTAAATGCAGGACAGCCAATGTAGAGTGATAATTCAGAGCTATAAGTTGAACTCCAAGGAATAGATATTCTTGAGTTGGCACTGACAGTTATGCAGATGACTCGATCATAATGTAAGAGCCTAATTTAGAAACAGACACTCAAGTAATTCTCCTTGATTATTACTTTTGATATAGCATGCTGATGATGTACATTATCATACTCATGTATTAGTTATCTAAATAATCAGAGATAGCAGATCCTAAAACCCACAGCATTAACAATTTTCGCGGAGTTTTCACATTTTCTATTTAATTTCTTCGGATTCTTCACAGCAGCTTCGGTACATCAAGCCCACTGTTTTGATATCAGAGTTTACAGAAACAACCATTCTTGTGTTAAAATTGGAGTCACCAGATAGACAGACAAATTAAATTAACAACAAATCACACAAATGGATAGACTGACAGACAGACGAGCGGGCAGAGTAGAATACAACACTCTTTCCCCTGGAGGATTATTGTTATTATCATTAGGTTATATTCTGTAAAATATCTGATTTCTGACATGATACATTAATTTCATTGGTGATAATTTGTGAGGATCCGCAAAAATATGCACTGTACATTTCTTTGGTTTGACCACCTGTGGGATGTGAAAATATACAAGATATGTTATTTACTGCTTTATTGAACGCCATATCATGCATTAGACTAGATATATGTATTATAAATTGAGCAGGATGGTGTATTAATGAATCATAGCAATAAACGGAATAATATGGTAATTTTATAGCGCTAGCTCCATGTTTTACGCCAGGTATGACCCTAATTTGACATTTAAATGACCTTGAAAGTGAAAGGAAAATTTGACAACAATACTTTTTTAATAATATATGCCCTATAGAACATGATTTGTACATAGTTTGAAGATTTAACACAAGGTGCATGCAGGGCCATTATTTTGAACATACGCCCTCACACTATATCCCCTATTCTTTATTGTGTGTGTTTATATTACAACGAAGAGGAAAAAGTAAAATTTAGATGGAAACCCCCCCAAAAAGCAATACCTCATTATTATGGTGCATTAGTATATTTGACACTGAAAACATAAATAAAATACGTTTAACTCAGCAGATAAAGATTGTTTTACAAACCCCATTCAAGGAAGAATGTTTGGAAAAGATCAGCAAGTCAATCCGTTTGTCATTTCGTATGGAGATAAAGACTGATTTCCTATTCCAAAAGTGTTTTACAATTTTGTCCAACCGAGATGCTATCATCATTTGCCATTTTCGAACCCTGAATCACAAAGTAAACATTGAAACTGCACGTTCTCTTTAACTGTGTAAAAAACAATACTGAAACAAACGCCCTATCGCTCAATATTATGTTCTGGTAATCCAGTCGAAAAAGCTAAAGGATTCCTCTCGATATGTAAAAGCCGGTACTAACAAAACTCTATAAAATATTTTACACAAAAAAATAATCATTTTTGATACATATGTACAAACTGTCTCTCTATTCGCCATCTTAACGGGATGCTGATTTCATCTCAAATATTGTATTGCACAGGTAGATTATGGTATATGGATGGCATATCATTCATATCCTGTCACATTCTCCTATCTTTTTCACAATTATCTGCTTTGTAATATCGCGTAAATGTTGGACAGTGTCGGCGCCATTTTGTCTCCCCAAGCGATAGTGTGTGATGCGGTACAAGCGCCAATGAATTAAATCCTTTATTATGTAATACTCATCTTGTTGAATATTTTGGAATTATTTGACTGGAAGTTGTTGCTGCCTAAGATAGCAACAACTTCTAGTCAAAGTAGTTTCAAAATAGTCAACAGCCTACCTGTATGCTTGCTTTTACACCAAGATGTCAAACTATGGATGGCATTTGATTGATTTGGTTGACGTATAGTTCAGGTCCCCGTTAAACAAGTCCCATTCACGATATAGATGGTACCTCTATGACTGAGCATATATACCGAGGCAGACACGCTAGTTTTTCTCTGATTGGTTGAAAAGTCATATGCCGTTTCTATGGCCTGGGTGCAATACAGTGGAAAAGTACCCGCTTTTGTCACACTGGAATTTTTTCATATTTCAAGATTTTCTAGATTATATGGATTTTCCTGAATTTTCGGATCATGGGCAAGTTGTGGAATCCTAGTGCGTGAGCAAAAGTATGACCAGTAGGTTCCGATATATCTACAGGTTAAGAATTTGCTCTGATTAGGATTCCGGGTTTTATAAAATCACGGCCAAAGTTTGGAAATCCTCTTCACTGGAAGATCATTTGTTGTGTTAAAATCGGATCCCAATCAACTCCGCAGTTTTCTGGATATAGCTCCGGCCACACACGCACGCACGCACGCACGCACGCACGCACGCACGCACGCACGCACGCACGCACGCACGCACGCACGCACGCACGCACGCACGCACGCACGCACGCACGCACGCACGCACGCACGCACGCACGCACGCACGCACGCACGCACGCACGCACGCACGTACGGGTGCTCAAATGGACGAATCCAGTTTTAGCTATGCCCCACCCATCTTTAGCTAAGCCACACCCACATTTTGCTCGTATTGGGAGCGATCGATCCCTAAACACCCAACCTATACCGGTAAGCTGTTGAATATTTTGAAACTAATTTGACTGGGTGATGTTGCTGCCTATAGCCGCAACAGCGCCCGGTCAATTTAGTTTCGATGTAGTCAACATCATGTTTGGTTTAGTTTCTTATTAAAGTGAGAGCACTGTGAGATATTTCTTGTTGGTGTGGCTCCCAATTTGCAAACCAGTAGTATGTTCATTTACACAAATCAAGAGGCTGTTTACATAACAGAAAAAATAAGTTTGTACATACTACTACTACTACTACTACTACTACTACTACTACTACTGCTACTGCTACTACTACTACTACTACTACTACTACTACTACTACTACTACTACTAATAATAATAATAGTAATAATAATGGTAATTAAATATTGATGAGATTGGGATAAGTAATTTTAGAATGTAGATAGAGCAGAATGGACCTTTCCAATTTTAGCTATGTCCCGCTCACACATTGCCGTGTTTGGATTGATCGATCCCCGAATGCCCAGGGAAGCTGTTGAATATTTTGTAACTAATTTCACTGGGTGCTGTTGCTGCCTATGGCAGCAACAGCGCCCAGTTAAATTAATTTCAAAATATTCAACAGAATATTTATTAAATAGTAAAAGCAAACAATTTGTACAACAACGCATAGACCGTCTTCAAATATGCGTTCGTGACGTACTTATCGACGTCATATCAATACAACATTTTAAAGGTCAAGTCGAATTAGGGTCTTGTGTCGTCATTTAAACTCCACAACTTATATCAATCGAATGTTTTCCCTACGGACAAGTCTGATGACGTTAATAATAATAATAATGTTAATAATTATGTATGGTAATAATAATGATTATAAAAAGTTGTTGCCTGTTCACAGATTGATGGAGAAGATTTGTATACAACCCCCATATACTTTGTACAAAGTCTGGTTGTAATAAATTTATCAGTATCAGTATCAGTATCAATAGACAATCAAATCATCGCATGCTAAGATCTACCCCGCCTCCTCACATCCAGG
>CM067371.1:53873311-53892919 GCA_034401795.1 Chaetoderma sp. LZ-2023a | reverse complement strand
CTCCTCACATCCAGGCACACAACCTAAGCTCCCAAAAGTACACAATTCAACAATTTCACCCTAGTGCACATTGATGCGAACATGAACCTTCCCCCCCCCCCCCATCTTACAAACAGAGCCCTCTCTTGGCCAGCAAACTGACATTCTCTGAGCAGAAAGTTCAATTTCCCGTAAAATCTTGTACATCAATGGGCTAATTTATATGACCAGAATTGTGAGAGATTGAGGCGCTGTTGACACAGGAAAGGGTAAGAACTATTTAAACCGTCCAGTTGCGATGATGTACTGGCAGACGACGAGTAAGGAAACTTGGAGATTTATTTCTGCATTGTAGTTCTCATTGCCATAAAGCAAGTCTTTAGAGGTCAGTTTGTTGGAGGGGATATTCTTTTGGATTAATTCATTGTAAAATGTTATTCTTTGGTTGGCGTATAGTCGACAGTAGAGAAGATAGTGATCTGTTGTTTCATCTTGGTAGCCGCATGTACACCTCGGAGTGTCTGATAAGAAATTGCCGTAAATTGCTGCAGTTGTTTCGTAACCGACAGTAAGATATGTCAGTAAGATATGTTGGCAAGTCTTTGGCCCACATAATACCACATAGACGGTGCTCGTATATCGGACATTAATTTGAAATTATTTTTAAATTCCTGTAGTGTTGGAGACATTGGGGTCGGGGAGTGTATTCCAGTCACGCACCGTTGCTGGAAAGAAAGATCCGCAATACAACTCAGTCCGACATCTAGGTGGAGTGTAAGTGATGCGTTGGTGGATATAATATGGATTCGTCCTTTGGGAAAGTGGAAGTAGGTGATTAGACAGCGTCTCACATGCCATGGCACGTGTTATTTCGTAGAACATTACACGTCTCTGCATCTTACGTCAACAGAATCTTTATTAAATAGTAAAGACACAATTCATACAACGACGCTCCCTCCATCATCAATTAAGCGTTCGTAGCTAATTTATCTACGTCATTGATCATGACGGCATCATACACATCGCGTTGCTGACTATAACGTCATATGATTGATTGAGCAGCTTGAATCATCCATACAGCTTGTAAGACTAATATAGCCTCCATAAATCTCCGCTTTTGGATTTTTTTCCATTTATTATGGTCAGTAAATTCCCTCCAAATGGGTGGTTCGCTACATGTGTTGAAGATTTAAAGGAACTTTTTCTTTGCTTCTGCACCGTTTCCCCATGGAATTACCGATGGATACACTGGACATGTCCATTATAAACAGTTCGCGATGGGTTAACCAGGGTGCCGTGATGCTATGTTCCAAGTTATTTTCCACTTTTTATATAACTGTCATAGTCTTGATATTGTAGTACATGGTATGCGTGTGCATACTACATACATAGCCTTTTCAGCTACACATACCAAACATGGCAAATAGTTCCTGACGCAAGAACGATTCTGTGGTATATTTGGGACTGGCTGAACGGAGTTTCCTCCTAATATCGCATCTACGGAGGTCGCAGTATGGGCAGACGGAATATTTTAAACAGTACTAACGTGTAGTAGTATCTATGCTAACAGCGGGTGATATGACCACAGCGAGACGGTGACGAGAGGGGCACTCGGCCAGGGCGCCAACTGGCAGGGATAATTTGACATTCAGTTGAACATCGTACTATTTCCCACCACAAATACAGGTAATTAAATCTAAATGCTTCTATATTTCAAAATTTTCGGGTTGGGGTGGGGTGGTGGTTGGGGAACTCTTCGGCTCAATTAGATTTACATGAAGCTTTATTCTGTTTTCTATGTTTAAATCTAATATTTAACATGTAAATATGTGAAAAAACATGGGCATCAATTTATTTTTTGCGCTGTCCTGTAGGTATCATATTGCGTCCATTGGTGAACTGCAATCTGCTTTTATTTATACGTATTCTCTGTCGATGCCCGGGTGAGAGCTTGTTCAACTGACCAAGCTAGGTGACCACGACAGGTTGTATCAGGACCCACATAATGTAAGGCCTGGGGCCATGCACTAAGGTGCCGTTGCGCCCAGGTGAAACACCACCACCACCACCACCACCACCACCACCACCACCACCACCACCACCACCACCACCACCTGCTTAACACTGTCATGTATCGGGTAGATTGCTTTTGCAATTGCAGGTACGTCGCTTATTGTCTGTCGTTATTTCTTGGTGGACGGGCACCAATTCTTGTCAAAATATCCACATAGGCATATAATATGGGCATTGCCAAACTATGAATTGATTTGGCCCAACGGTTTGTGTAGCATGTATAAATTTGACTGAATTGAGAAGTCGTATAATGCAAAATTTGCCAGTCTTATTGTACGATGTTACACTTGCTTTCGTATAGTCCGGACTCTGTAATAGTCCTAGCGCATAAACGTGTTATTGCTCCATATGGAGCGGCATTGCCCATTACATCATCATATTGGGCTTTGGCAGAAGTGATGTGTCTATGTACTTTTGATGTAAGAAATGGAATCCGTAAGCCTAAAAACCCAGGTATGAACTCCGAAATAAATATCCTCGGTAGAGTGAAAGCAGAGATATGGCCAAATTTAATAATGCTAATATCTAATTTGCATAAAATTTCTGTTGAATATTTCGAAACTAATTGACTGGGCGGGGCGCTGCTGCTGCCATCGGAAATAACAGCACCCAGTCAAATTTGTTTCAAAGTATTCCACATGTTAGCCGCATAGTTATCATGAATTTGGGGTTCTTGGAAATCAGGATTCACAGTGTATACATCTATCCCAACACGCGCAAAGTACGGACGGAGTTTAGCTGAATGTGGGCGGGCCACAGCTAAAAAGTGAATTGATCCATTCTTAGCTAAGCCCCGCCCACTTTGTACGCTCGTTTGAATAGATTTTTAAGACTTGGAACCCTGAATTCCCAGAATCTCAATTTCAAGGTAACTATACGATGAGTCAATTTGAAATCGAATAATTTGACATGTAAACTAGATTTTATTCTTTTAACATATGTGTTCTGTTGTAAATTTATAATAAAATGTGCAAAACTTGCACGGTGTTTACCAACATATACACTCATTCAAATTCTGCTGCTGCTGCTGCTGCTTGTGAGTAGAGGTGAGGCGAGCTGGGCCCCTTTTTCATACCTTTTCTTTTGTTCTTTCCTTTGTTCTTTCGACACCTTTTTTCCTTTGATCTTTACTGACTTGGCAATTAGCCGAGCAAGGAAAGAGGCTCAGCTCTCCTCCATTCTGATTGGATGTTATATGTAGAGGGTGTCCATAAGCCCATCCCCTCATTAAATCACGTACCTTCTGGCATCCAATGAGGTGAGCTTAAGTGTAATTATCGTAATAATTGACAAGGGTTAATGACTGGGTAATTAAGGATGATTGACGGGTAATTAAGGATCATTGACAGGTTACATATCGGAACTCGTTTGGTCGCGAAGCCCCGACCCTCTCATTAAGTCATGTGCCCCCAGACATTCAATGAGGTGAAGGTTAATGGGTGTAATTAAGTCTGATCTGTTGGAGCGATGCCAAACGCACAAGGCTTAATGTATTACTTAATGAGGGATGACCAGGTTATGTGTCTGGACACATCCTTTCCTGGGAACTCGTTCGATCGTGAAGCCGCGCACTCCTTGTTAATGCAAGTGCCTCCAGGCATCCAGCACTGCGAGCCTAAGGGTAATTAGTGTAATGCTGATTGACACGGGTTAATGGGTGTAATTAAGGATGATCTTTTGGAGCCATGCCAAACGCTCAAGGGTTAATGTATTACGTAATGAGGGATGACCGGGTTATGTGTCTGGGCACCTCTTTTCTCAGGAACTCGTTCGATGACGAAGACCCGCCCCTCATTAAATCACCGGTCTCCAGGTATCCAATGATGCAAGCTTAATAGTCATTAGCCTAATGCTTGACAAGATTTAATGCATAGCATAAGGATGATTGACAGGCTACATGTCTGGACACGTCTTTTTCTGACTCTAGGAACTCATGCAATCATGGGGGATTCTAAACGGTCGAGCTATAGAGTAGGGACAATTGCGGAAGACGTCTCCATTAGTCTAATGGGTTGATCATTATTAAGCTTTTAGCCATGACAATGTACAAGGTTCGATGTATAGAGTAAGGACAATCAATAAGTTATTACCATGACAGATTAAAATTAACTAGTTGAGCTTTAAACAACTCCGACCATGTGTAATGATCATCGGAGTTGTACAAAGTTCAGCGAATCAATGTTCAATCGTGTTAAGGAAATAATAACAACTTATTACATTTTAACGGGTCCCGAGTGGCCACGCAATATTTGGAGGACAAAATTCCAGTCTAAGTTGATTAAGGGTTTGGACGGGTTATAGACAATGATTATTTCCGTTTTCAATGTATTACATGTTTATGCATATGGAAGATTGCATTATAAGCCACATACATTAGCGTGTTTCCATCAGAACAAATATACAATCAGTTTAAACCAACATCAATGATCAAACAGTCAAATTAGTTTCAAAATATTCAGTAGCTTACACGTATAACTTTCTGGAAATCCCAAGTTAGGGCGTTCAGAAATTGATCCTTCCCAACACGTTCGAGGTGTGGATGGAACTTAGCTAGAGATGGGAGGTACATAGTTGCGTCTATTAGCATGCAGCGTGCAATCAGTTATTCTCTTATAATTGCTTAATAGGCTGTCAAGTTGTACAAATTGTATGTCTTTAAAACTTAATAAACATTATGCAAACTACTTTGAAAGTAAACTGACTGGGCGTTGTTGTCGCCATAAGCAGTAACATCGCCCAGTCAATAGAGCATCAAGTTACGTGAATTGTATGTCTTTTGAAGCTAAATTGACCAGGCCGTGTTGTAGCCATAAGCAAATCAAATTATGCCCAAAATATAGAAGTCAACCGTTCTTACTAAGATGTTTCCCTTCACGTTTATAGACATGTTATCTTACCCCTGAGCTGCACTGTACATAGGCAATGTTATGGACAAAAATAATGAATTAACTGATGATGCAGATGGCTGATTACCTAGCCAGAATTAAAATCAATTTATTACAATGATGGGTGGGGGGTGGGCGGGTTGTGTTGGGATCATGGACGAGTCGGTTGTGGGATTGTGGGGATTCGTGTTAAAAGGCCTTTCAAAAGCGATTTTCGCATTTTCCCATAGTTATAATTTTGAGGCAGACCCTAGAGTTACACCAATGTTGACACACCTGGCTAATGACGCATTCCAAATTAAAGAATTGTAAGAAAAATCGATAACGTTGTAAACAGAAGAGGAATATGTTAGAGCTCAAAATAATCTTAATGACAGCTTATCACAAACTTACTAGCTGTTATCTGTTACGCATTATACATCACGTTAGATGTTTCATCATAGTGCAGGCATTTTAGCCATGCCCCACCCATCTTTAGCTAAGCTCCACCCAGATCTCGATCGGGTTGGGATTGATCAATCTCCTAACTCCCTGGCTAGCGATTTCCAGAAAACTATCCAGTTAAGCTGTTGAATAATTTGAAGGTAAATTGACCAGGCGATGTTACAGCTTATGGCGGCATCAACGTCCAGTCAATTTACTCTCAAAGTATTTCGCATAATGTTTATTAAATAGTAAAGACATACAATTGGTACAACTTGATGGTCTGATAAGCAATTAAAGAGAATAACTAATTGCACGCCCAGCTCTAACTAAGCTCCACATACACCTCAATCAGTTGGGATCCATCGATCTCTGAACTCCTTGACTAGCGATTTCCAGAAAATTATAAGTGTAAGCTGTTGAATATTTTGAAACTAATTTGACTGGACTATGTTATTGCTTATGGCTGCAACAACGCCCTGTCAATTTAGTTTCAAAATATTCTACATAATGTTTATTAAATTGTAACGACATACAATTCGTGCAACTTGATGATCTATTGACTGGACGATGTTACTACTTAGGGCGGCAACAACGCCCAGTCAGTTTACTTTCAAAGTATTTTGCATAATGTTTGTTAAGTATTAAAGACATACGATTCGTACAACTTGATGGTCTATTAAGCGATTATAAGAGAATAACTGATTGCGCGCTGCATGCTAATAGACCCAGCCATGCACCGCCCATCTCTAGCTAAGCTCCAGCCACACCTCGAGTGTGTAGGGATCGCTGGATCTCTGAACTCCCTGACTAGCGATTTCCAGAAAACCATAAGCGTAAGCTACTGACTATTTTGAAACTAATTTGACTGGCTGATCATTGATGTTGGTTTAAACAGATTTTATTTTTGTTCTGATGGAAGTACGCTAAGATATGTGGCCTATAACACAGTCTTCCATACGCATAAACATATAATACGTTGAAGACTGAAATAATCATCGTCTATAATCCGTCCAAACCCGTAGTCAACTTAGACTGGAATTTTGTTCTCCAAATATTGAGTGACCGCTCGAGACCTGTTAAAATGTAATAGGTTGTTGTAATTTCCTTAACACGATTGAAAATTGATTCGCTGAAATTTGTACGACTCTGATGATCGTTACAAGCGGTTGGAGTTGTTTAAAGCTCGACTAGTTAATTTTAATCTGTTAGGGTAATAACTAATTGATTGTTCTTACGCTATACATCGACCCTTGTACATTGTCATGGCTAAAAGCACCGAGGTTCAGAAGTTTAATAATGATCAACCCATTGGACTAACAGAAACGTCTTCCACAATTGTCCCTACTCTATAGCTCGACCGTTTAGAATCCCCCATGATTGCACGAGGTCCCAGAGTCAGAAAACGACGTTTCCAGACATGTAGCCTGTCAATCATCCTTCTGCTATGCATTAACTCTTGTCAAGCATTAGGCTAATGCCTATTAAGCTCATTGGATACCTGGAGACCTGTGATTTAACGAGGGGGTGGGGCTTCGTCATTGAACGAGTTCCCGAGAAAAGAGGTGGACAGACACGTAACCCAGTCAACCCTCATTACGTAGTACATTAACCCTTGAGTGTTTGGCATGGATCCAAATGATCATCCCTAATTACATCCATTAACCCTCGTCAATCAGCATTATGCTAATTACCCTAGAGCTCGCAGCACTGGATGCCTGGAGGCACGTGACTTAACGAGGGGGCGGGGCTTCAGGATCGAACATGTTCCCAGGAAAAGATGTGTCCAGACATGTAACCTGGTCGTCCCTCATTACGTAATACATTAACCCTTGGGCGTTTGGCATGACTCCAACAGATCAGCCTTAATTACACCCATTAACCATCGCCTCATTGAATGCCTGGAGGCATGTGACTTAATGAGGTGGGGGGAGGGGGAGCTTCGCGATCGAATGAGGCCAGACATGTAACCCATTAATCATCCTTAATTACCCATCAATCATCCTTAATTACACGGTCATTAACCCTTGTCAATCACTACGATAATTACACTTAAGCTCACCTCATTGGATGCCAGAAGGCACATGATTTAATGAGTGGGAGGGGCTTATGGACACCCTCTACATCTAACATCCAATCAGAATGGAGGAGAGCTGGGCCCCTTTCCTTGCTAGGCTAATTGCCAAGTCGGTAAAGATCAAAGGAAAAAAGGTGTCGAAAGAACAAAGGAGAGAACAAAGGAAAGAACAAAAGAAAGGTGTCAAAAAGGCACCCAGCTCGCCTCACCTCTACTCTTGTGAATATGATGATCATGTCTAAATAAAGCAGTCGTTCCATTTACTTGCTTGCTGTTGCTGCTGCTGCTGCTGCTGCTGCTGCTGATGATAATGATGATGATAGTAATTATGATGATGCAAATTCTGACGATTAAGACAAATAAAAAATAAAAATATTTAACGACGACAGCGACGACGACGACGACAACGACGACGGCACCGACATAGACAACAACAACAACAACGACGACGACAACAACAATAACAACAACAACAACAACAACAACAACAACGACGACGACGACGACGATGACGACAACAACGACTATGCCAATGATCCGTACCTGTGAATCCCCGAAGGCAATTGCATCTGTAGCTGCGATGTCTATCAACGCATACGCCACCGTTAAGACATGACGATTCCGTGCAGTCATTGATGTTGTCCGCACAGGTAGCTCCATTCCAACCTACAGAAAATATAGTAGATCAACAACCTATTTTTCTAATTTATACTCTATGACTTGGTGCCCAATGTTTCTATATATGTGCTAATAGTGAGGTATAGAATGGCATTTGCATAAAACGAATGAACTATGGTTAAGATTTCGAAATAGATTTGACTGGAAGCTGTTGAAAGGCGTAACTGAAATTTTCTTTCCAAATAAGTTGTTACAATTATTGTCAGTAGCTAGGCAGCGCTGGTGCTTGGTGACTCCATTCCCCACATAGACGGATGGAGTGAAAGCTGGTGGAGTATAAAGAGCATAAGGAGGAGGAGGAGGAGGAGGAGGAGGAGGAGGAGGAGGAGAAGGAGGAGAAGACGAGAGAGAGATAGGGGTGGGGAGAGAGAGAGAGAGATAGAGAGAGAGAGAGAGAGAGAGAGAGAGAGAGAGGAGCTAGAGAAAAAGCAAATAGCATCGCCGATGTTTATATTTAACTACGTATAGTTACTCCAAAGGGTTAATAGTTTATCGTACCGGGAAGACAAAGTTTTGCCCCTGTTATAGATGAACATGTGTAATGCCCGCTGTCGTCATCTTTGGGAGAGCAGGATGTCGCACAATCGTCGCCATAAAAGTCAGCATCACAATAGACCTTTAGTTCCACTTTCATGCTGCAAGCCCAAATAACAAAACTATGGTACTGATATAATACAAGCAAACCAGTCTTTAACAGGTAATCGCCCAACTTATATTAATAATGCGATCCGAGACCCGAGTATGAGTGCCTACAGTCCTTATTTTAAGGGGTCTATGGTATGATTACCAGACACTATCCCCTTGGAACATCATCTCTATGTGAGCATCTTGGAACATCATCTCTATGTGAGCATCTGGGAAAGTGGTTGCCTTTCCCGTAGATTAAACACAGGCTATGCAGGCTCAGAACAGTACAGCTCAGGAATAATTTCTAATGTTTCCAAAATAAAATAAAAACATACTGTTTAATATTTTAAACATAGTGGGATTGGAAGATATAGTTGCCTAAGGCATCGATGTCTTCCAACCCAATTGTATTCAAAATATTCAACAGAACATTTCGTACTAAGTAACATGTTTCTGTTTCTCGCGATGTTTGAGATGTGCTTATTACATTTAACTCTGTGATGGCTAAATTGATAATGAATAGAATTTATTTGCTTATTGAATGCCCATTTACAGGCCAAGAGAAGACTATTTTTAAAATTTACAACTGAAATGACTGGCTCGCTTATCGAGCCAGTCATTCCAGAGGGAAATTTCCAAAAATAGTCTTCTCTTGGCCTGCAAATGTGCATTCCTCAAGACCACCTCGACATGAAAGGATTACGCTTACGACGTAGCTCCACTCCATAATATGAGCTTGATAATGTATTGACTTGTGTCTGGCCATTCATGGTGTATGTACTGCTCATTCTAGACTTTCGTTATGGGATTTGCAGGGTGTTACAGTTTGTTACATTGAATTCCATTCAATGTCAGGTATCTGCCGATGCTATGAGAATTATCAAAGTTATTCAGGCATTGAGGGGGAATCGAACCCACAACCGACGAAAGCGCGCCAAGCATCATAACCCGCAAACGCTTCCACCACACCAACCCCGCAAGTCTTGCAGCATTGATATGGTGGAAGCAGTTGTGAGCTATGATGCTTGGCGCTTTCGTCGGTTGTGGGTTCGATTCCCCATCAATGCCAATGCACCGTAATGCCACGACTCCTTGTATAACTAAGATCATCGTATTGAGTTCTTTGGTGTTGTTGAATGTCTCTAGATTACTATGCCCATTGCTATATATGATTACGGTACTATTTACACGTATGCTTATCCACGCGGAGTATAGTTTTCCGGCTGAAATCGCATCCGACAGTGGGACTATGCATGCTTTTTTGGCATCCGAAAGAGGTTTACATGATCCGTCGGAGCATTATAGCACCCACGTACGATTTATAGCAATGAGTAAGTGATTACATACTCAGTATCTCGCATTTCCCCCACTTCCCCCGTGGACCTACGTCACATTTCTTGCCTCAATACTAATTGCTAGTCAGTAGGATGGACAATAACTATTAATAATATTAATTAGACGAATGCAGTAGCCCTACATATGCCTATTCTGCGGATGCTATAAAACCTCCGTCGGATGCGAGAACGAGCGTAGTCCTCCATCGGATGCGATTTTGGGCGTACGAATATAACGACCCCACTCCCCACCCTACCCACACCCCAACCCTATTATCTATCATTGATCAACGCATAATTTATGCATGCTAGACAATACATTATTAGTATTATTGTATTATTGTAATTAAATCATAGATCCTATGGCCAAAAATAGTTATTCTTAGCGCATTTACGCTAATATAACTATGCGATAGATGCATGGACGGATAAGGAACATCACACACATGAACTAAATGATACAGTAAAGCTTGAATATAAGAGGCACCTTATGCACCATTACAATATGGCCTTAGTAGATAGGTCATCGCCCAATATAAGCCATTCAACACCATGAATAGCATTCGGGACAAGAAAATTGTGGATTTCTAAATTCTTAGGCCCACCCGTCGTACAGACTGTAGTCACGTATGGAGAAGTTGGACAGCGGACCTTTCCGGTTTTAGCTATGCCCCACCCATCTCTAGCTAAGCTCCACCCACACCTCGCTCGTGATGGGATCGATCGATCTTTGAACACCCTGACTATCAATTTCCAAAAAACTACTCAGGTAAGCTGTTGAATATTTTGAAACTAATTTGACTGGGTGCACCCAGTCAAATTAGTTTCAAAATATTCAACAGCATGTTTATTAAATAGCAAAGAATTACAAAGACATACAATTCATACAACGTGTCGGAGCATTTGAGATTTGATTACGGTCTATATCGAACTCTTTGTGACGTAATGATTGTGACGTCATCATACAGGCGCTTAGCTGATTATGACGTCATAGGAAGTCTGATGATTGATGGATATTCTGGAAAGGTGAATTACCTCTTAGAATTAAGATAAATGTGAGAATGATTACATATTGGGGAAAAATAACAACTGGCCTCTCAACTGTATGGACTGAGCAAGACCCCGGCCATATTGGAGGGTTGAAGCTCGTCTAAGACAACAATTGTCAGATCAATACATACAAAATTGGAGTGTGAAATGTTTAATAGTAATGGCTGCATAACCTATAGAATCTTTAAAGACGAGTTTAAGTTTGAAAAATATTTAATTTCTCTCCCGCAAAACTTTGCAAAACTATTATGCAAATTCAGAACTTGCAACCACAAATTACCAGTAGAGGTGTGAAAGTACGGCCTAGTTACACCCAGGTATGATCGTATGCGCTCAACATGCGATAAAAATCAAATGGGAGATGAATTCCACCATTTGTTTGAATGCTCAATACTCGCTGGAGAACGGAAACAGCTTATAGATAAATATTTTCGTCTTCACCCAGATACATTTAAAATGAGTAAATTAATTAATGAACAACCCCGCGCGAAAATGATATCACTGCGTAAGTTCATAATGAGTATATTTAGATTATTTAAATGATCTCACATGCTTAGCAATACATGTATTATTATAGGATTACCAGCCGGCTAAATTTGATGGTCTCCTTTTCCCGCCTATTAACATGCACAAAATGTCTATGAGGTGATCTGCGTGTAGATATTGAGTTAAATTAGAGAAACTACCGTTTGTTGAATACTATATTGTCTGATGAAATAATGATTATAAATATTTTATACATTGTACATTTTGTATATACTTTCTCTATGTAACTCTGTAGAGTTCTTTTTAGAATAAACTAAACTATTGTACCACATTTTAACCTCAAAAGCCGGCGATGGAGCACTTTGACTTACGTGACACGGTCTTTGATGGTTACAGGATGCGCTTTAGCCGCAGAAGGGGAACTAGCTGGTGTCTTTTCGAAGACTTCCTCGATGTAATCCACGAAATCGTCCGGACCGGGATCAGCATCCCAAATATCAACTTTGATCTTGGTTCTTCCCTATAATAATAATAATAATAATAATAATAATAATAATAATAATAATAATAATAATAATAATAATGGTGGTGGTTCTGGTGATGGTGGTGGTGGTTGTGGTTGTGGTGGTCGCGGCGGCGGCGGTTCTGGTTGTTGATGTTGACGTTGTTGTTGTTGTTGTTGTGGTGGTGGTGGTGGTGGTGGTGGTGTTGTGTTGTGTTGTGTTGTGTTGGGTTCTTGTTGTTGTTGTTGTTGTTGTTGTTGTGTTATTATTATTATTATTATTATTATTATTATTATTATTATTATTATTATTATTATTATTATTATTATTATTATTATTATTATCGTCGTCGTCGTCGTCGTCGTCGTATTATTATTATTATTATTATTATTATTAGTAGTAGTAGTAGTAGTAGTAGTATTATTATTATTATTATTATTATTATTATTATTATTATTATTATTATTATTATTATTATTATTATTATTATTATTATTATTATTATTATTACATTGATGCAATCAAACGAACAAATAGAGAAACTTACCCGTAAGGATCTAATAATAATTTCACTCCATTAGCTGATGAAAATATTTATTGCGGCATAACATTAGTGTAATATCATTGTTATTAAGCGGGTATAGATATGTTTCATATAGACTTGCGCGATTACGTGATTAAATCGAAAATCGCAATTATTTTTTAAATCGTGAATTTATATGATTAAAATCTATATAATCGAATGATCATGAATAATTTCTACTGCATAAATATTTCAATTCTAATCTTCTAATTACCTTTTAATGGGGTCGGTCAGGAAAATAGACATTTTGCTCAGCGAATGTATGTTCATTTGCAGGTCAAGGGAAAACCATTTTTTGAAAATGTATCACAGGAATTACTGGATCGAGAATCGAGTCAGGCATTCAAGTTATACATTTGCAGAAATATTCCTCATTTTGCCTGCAAATGTACATGTATAAACACCATTGCAACTTTCGTCATTGATATGCTTTTGTTGTTATGTCTTGTTAATTTGTACCCAAGCTGATTAATCGAGTTATCACGATTATTCTTAAATAATCGCTCAAAGCAATAATCGCACAAGCCTAGTTGCATATGATAATTACTGCTACGTACCGACCACGAACTGAACGGGAAAATCCGCGGATTGCTGTGTCCGTCCACAGAGGCCATGGTTGAAAAGTCGATATAATTTTTATTCGAAAAAACATCATGATCTATCGTCCATTTCCCGTAGTGGCAAGACGTAACTGTGTCACTCGGCCTGGAATAATACAGAATTACTGAACTAGTATATAGAAGTGTGCCTATTAGCCCAGAAAGTACAAAATTGCAACATAGGTTATACTATGTCAATTAAAGGTGCATATTCATAACAGAATGTTTGAAAATAAAATTGTTAAAATTGTATTCTTTTATAGGCTTAAATTATGTGCCTGTATGTAATGAAACGAAATAAATCTTAACATATGATGATTTCATTTCATATAAATCAATATATCTTTTAAGTTGTGAAATTGAAATAGCGGCATAAGCCTCTATTTGAATTTCGCAACTGAAAAAATTATGTTAATGTATACGTAATGGAATCATATGTTAAGACTTATTTCGTTTAATTACATATAGGCTCACAGTTTAAGCCTCCAAAAATATATAATTTAAACAATTTTATTTTCACTAATTTTGCTGTAAATATGCACCTTTAAATTAAATTAACAAAGCAATGATTTACAAGACAAATCTTATTTAGTTAAATAACTAAGTGATAAATAACCCTTCAAGATGCTGCTTGTATACGCTCCTCCGCCTGAATTTTCCGTGTACTATATCCAAATCAGTTGAGGAATTCACCTTACCAGAGTCTACATCTATTGATGACCTCATTTGACGTCATAATCAGCTAAACGGCGCGTAGGATGACGTCATAATCATTACGCCATAAGCGATTCTATTTGGCCCGTCTTTAACTCTTAATAGTCTGACACGCTGCACAAATTGTATGTCATCACAATTTAATGAACATGCTGATACCATAGGCAGTAACAGCGCCCAGTCAAATTAGTTCCAAAATATTCAATAGCTTACCTGTATAGTTTTCTGGAAATTGATAGCCAGAGAGTTTAGCGATCGATCGATTCCAACACGAGCGAGGTGTGGGCGGATCTTAGCGAGATATGGGCGGGGCATAGCTAAAATGGAAAGGCCTATTAGGCATGAGAGTCAAAAGGTAATAAATTTTACCGTCTGCTTTAAATCGGCAAAGAAAGTACATTATATGTGCCTTACAATACGCAGGTTCCATGCTTTGTTTACCAATCAATCAATCAATCAATCAATCAATTCTTTTATTGGCATATCAAACACAATGACATACGCCATGGTACAAACATTTAACAACATATTATAAAGATGAAAATATAGGTTCTAAGATAATAAATATTAAAAAAATGTGCAGGTTTAATAATGTGTAGGGGTATTATTTAAGTTTACTGCCACTAGGCATAAATATCGGATTGTTTGGGATATCTAATTAAACAATATATAAAATATAGTGATGTATGGTGAATTTACCAGGACTCATGAAGTTGGCTAGATTCCCAATGAGATTGATATGGATGTTGATTAAAATATGGGACAGTTATGCAATCATTATATGAACCTGCCTCATGTATGACGATCTGACGAATTTTGTCATTGCATAGGATTTAAAGTACAAGCCCGAGCAGTTAGGCAAACGTTGATGTAATCAATAACAATTTTTATTAGATCACTGTCTCCATTATTATATAACATTAAAAATTTTAATTGGCTACACCTATCAAGTGAGACAAATTAGTAAACTCATTAAGCTTTTTAAAAAGCGATTGTCTCGCCTGATCGTACTGTGGACATTCCATTATAAAGTGTTTTTCATCCTCGATTAGGTTCTGGTTGCAAAGCTTACAGAATCGTAGATGAGCAGGTATTGCTGGTGTTTTGTGCCTATCTACCTCAATTTGTAAGGTGTGTGCGCACTTATCCTGAGTTTTGTAAAGTTTCTGCGTTTTGTGAAATTCTTTTTAAAATGAAGATAATTTTCAATGGCAAGGTTTTGTTTGACTATCTTATAGCATCGCAGTTTAGATCCAGAATTAGAGGTTAATGTTCTGTCACTGTTAATGTGGTTTCGCCAATTATCAGCATACTTTTCACGTCCAGATTTGCTCAAAATATAAATTATTTTATGTTTATATTTTGAACCCTGGTTATGACAGATGCCAAGACAGTCAAAGGATTGCCTTAGCTCGCGTATACCACTAACAGTCCAGAAGTTATCTTAAGTTGGTACAGCCAACCCCATGTCGCTTTAGTATGCCGACATGGGGTCGCTTCCACTTACATACTTGATAGTTACCGGTAACGTTCTATATATGCGCTAACGATGGCAAACTCTTAGTGCAGGTCGAGACCGTCGAGTTGCTAAGTCCACGCGTTTTTCTAAGTGTAATTTTGATTTTGATAAGCCTCACACTGTTTGGGTTTTAGGTAGATATTTTTGTGTATATCGTTGTCTCTCAACGCAGCTGTTGCAATTTGTTCATATTATAGGTTAACTAGAATATAGTCTTCATATATATATATATATATATATTGGGCTCATTTAAATATGGCGGTTCGCTTCCCTGGTGAAAGAAGCCTGGAATTCCCTGAATATCCTGACATTTTTAGCTCGAATTAGCCTGGAATGATGCCAGGATATCTTGAGATAGTCAGACATTACATAGCTCGGAAAAAACAAGAGAAGCCAGGACGGTAATTCGGACAGGATAAGCCAGGAAAAGGCAGGACATTGTGTATTGAGAAAAGCCAGGAATAACCTGGAAAAGGCAGGGATAGTCTGGGAAAAGCCAGGAATAGCCCGGAAACGCCAGGAATAGCCCAGAAAAGCCAGGAATAGCCCAGAAAAGCCAGAAATAGCCTGACATAGCCTGAAGACATCAGGAATAGCCCGGAAAAGCAAGGAATAGCCTGGAAAACCCAGAAATAACACGGGAATAGACTGAAAAAGCCAAGAATAGTCCGTAAACGCCTGGAAAAGCCAAGAATAGCCCAGAAAAGCCAGGAAAAGACACAAATAACGCAGGAATAGCGTGGAAAAGCCATCAATAGCCCGGAAAAGCCAGCAATAGCCCGGAAAAGCCAGTAATAGCCCAGAAAAGCCAGCAATAGCCCGGAAAAGCCAGCAATAGCCCGGAAAAGACAGCAATAGCCCGGAAAAGACAGGCACAGTCCGAAAACATCAGGAATAGCCCAGAAAAGCCAGGCATATACCTGAATCACATACTACCACAACCTCGCGCATCCTTAAGCACCAGCAAACTCACACATGCTTAACTGTGTGCTCCCACAACCTTGCACATGCTTAACCGTGTGCTCCCACAACCATGGGCACGCTTAACCAGATGCTCCCGCAACCTCATGTACACTTAACCGCATGATCCCAGATCCTTTAACCTCAGGCACCCTTAACAACATGCTCCCGCAATCTCGTGCATTCATAGACATGTGCTCCCGCAACCTCACGCACGCTTAACTACATACTTCAGCACACTCCTGCATACTTAATCACGTGCGCTTAGAAGCTCCACTGCTTGTTTTATACTACATGTAAAAGACTGTAGGTTAATATATACAAACAAACAATATTCTGCCATAATAGCCCCAGTGAAAAAATCCACTGAATTTATTGAAGAGTTTATATAGAAAGCCGTTTCTGCCAAATGCAATGCCAGCCTTCAGTGTATGAAACACCTTCAGAATAATCATGAGTATCTAAGTACCGCACGGTGCAAATGCAAACAAAATTTAAAGTAAAATGTACAAAGCAGACTTCTCTAGCCTTCACATGTGCATCTACTTCATTTTAACCCATATTTTGTTCAGGAAAATTTAATTTTTTAGAGAAAATGTGCATTTGCAACCCAAGAGAAAACTATTTTTAAAGACTTACCACTTGAATAACTGCCTCGGTTATCAAGCCAGTCACTCCAGTGGTAAGTTTTCAAAAAGTATTCTCTTGGTCTGTAATTGGGAATGTTTCTTCTTGTTGTGGCATATTCTCGTCAATCACATATTAAATTCTCAAAATATTCAGTTTTCATATATTCATTTCTTATGGTGTAAATGATACATGTATAGGCCATTGGCACAACCGAAATAAATGAGATGACCACTGGAAAAATTTACCAATCTAATTTCTGTGAAGGATTATAGCCAAGATTTATTAAAAACATTTATATAAATCTGCCAAAATCCAGGATCGCCGCCGGCCAAATTTGCAGATCGGCTTCCTTTCAACAAACTTGAATCCTTATGGCCTAAAGATGATTCCTGTCAAATATACTTGAAATCGGCCTAGGGGTTCTCGAGAAAAATACATTTTAAATTTCCCATTACTTTCGTATGGGGGTTTTTGGTGGGAAAAATATACAAGATGACCGTCAAACCGTTTATCCGACGGTTTTGAAAATGACAATTTTGAGATCAGAATACACAAAACCTATATAAAATCAATTTCTGCTTCAAAATCCATCAAATAAAATATTCAATATGACCGCCAAACACGCTACATTTTGATTGGTCCACCACGGCAAGTTTTTTTGACAGATCAACTTCCCTTGAACAAAGTTGAATGGCCCTTAAGCCCTAAAATTGCTAAAATATATATACCCGCCAATTTTAGCAGGTCAGGAAATCAACTAAAGTAAAGGCTTTTTCACATGATGAAGAAACTAACTAAAGTCCTTGCATTTCCAAGCGCTCAGACTTTAGTATTTTATTAACCTCATGCAGAATAAGTAAAGTCCAGGCATTTCCTGGCTCTTCTAACAAGCCAGGACTTTGACTTTGAAAACAAGTGATTAAAATTTCAGGCTTATCCAGGCTTTTCCTCGCTTCTTAGTGTATCAGTTTCACGCCTGCTTTTCCTGGCTAATCCAAGCTTCTTAAAGCCAGGAAAAGCCTTGATAAGCCTGGAGTGTTGATATTGCTTGAAATCCTGGCTTCTCCTGCCTTTTGAATCCCAGGATATGCCAGGAAATGCCAGGATTCCACAGCCTAAAAGATTCCTGGCTCTTCCTGGCTTGCAGAGCTCGGAGTAAGCTCGGGAATACCATGATATCCCAGTATATCCAAGCTTTCGGGCAAAAGCCTGGATTTCTTTCACCAGAGTTAGACACGGTATGAAGTGACAGCCGTTAAATACCCACATTCACATCAGAATGCTTAAGACTATAATTGGGAAAAATGTGTACAATGGAGCTTTCCAGTTTTATCTATGCCCTGCCCATGACTAACTAAGCTCCAACCTCACATTGCTCGTGTTGAGATCGATCGATCCCTGAACATCATGACTATTAATTTACAGAAAACTATACAGGTAAGTTGTTAAATATTTTGAAACTAACTTGAATGGGTGCTGTTGCTGCCTATGGTAGCAACAGCGTCCAGTCAAATTAGTTTCAAAATATTCAACAGAATGTTTATTAAATAGTAAAGACATACAGTTCGTACAACGTGTCGGACTATTAAGCGTTAAAGACGGGCTATATCGAGTCATTCATTATGACTGATTATGACGTCACCATACCCGTCACGTAGTTGGCTATGATGTCTTATGATGGATGGATGAACATGGAAAGGACCATTAGAGGCCTAAATCTTGTACCTCAATGAAATGATCATAAATAGATTTCAGTATACGGTAATTTCAACAGTTCCCAGCAAAATTAATTTCAAAATATTCAAAATAATGTTTGTTAAATGATAACTTGATAAAAAAAAACATGCCATTAATACACGTTCGCGACGAAATATTGCCACATTCGAGACAGACCTACGTGATTTTGATTGAAATGTTATCTATATGCGACCTTTTGGATTTTGACATCATATGCTTGAATGGCCTTTGTTCAGGTGTTTGGATTGGAAAAGCATTGTATTGCCTGAAGTCAATGGCCATCAACGACTAGGGGTCTTCCAATCAGAGGTAACAACGCACTGACATTCACTCACCCGTCATGAGTATCTAAACATATGATGAATGTATGATCACAATCGCTGCCGAAGCCCAGGCAAGTGACATCATCACAGCACGTTCCGTCGTCTTCCTTGCCGCCAGGGTTGTCAAAGCTGAGCAACTTTAAGGACAGCTTGCCAGAACCGTGACACACCTGTCGGGACGATATCAACATAGACGTTTAAAAGATAACGTTACTGCTTATTTTAAAGACGAATTTGGAAGCATCTAAATGTAGTAATTTTTTAGGACGAGTTGTTATAGGAAAGTAATTTCTATCTCAAAGATGAGCGATCATTAGGTTATGGAATGTGATCGGTATATACGGATGAATGTAATTTAAATCAGCTTAATACACCCATGGCATCAGTACCACCATTGCCACCACCGCCACCGCCACCGCCACCGCCAC
>CM067371.1:53868311-53870811 GCA_034401795.1 Chaetoderma sp. LZ-2023a | reverse complement strand
CTGTACTGTAAAGACTAAAAGCACTAAGTGCGCTATGATAGGTCCTAGAAATCACTTCTCTCAATGGGTATGTAATAAAGATTTTGTTAAAGAGGTAAGGCATTATGATAACCCAACATTTAATATTAATTGTAAAGGCCTACGAATAGGTCACTTAAACGTCCAGCACTTATTGCCTAAAATTAATGAACTTAAAATAACAATGGAAAGAAATATAAAGGAAATCGAAATATTAGGAACAACAGAAACATTTTTGGACGATGATGTCACAAATAATTTAATTAATATTCAAGGGTACAATATTGAGAGAAAAAACAGATTAAATAAGGAAGGCGGTGGAATAGTATTATATATAGATGAAAATCAATCATACAGTAGGAGGCTTGATTTAGAAACTCCAAATATGGAAGCTTTATGGATAGAAATAAAGCCGTATAAATTAAAATCATTTTTACTCTGCTGTATTTATAGACCACCAAAATCACTAACTGGTTGGATAGATGAGTTTGAATCATCTCTTGAATTTGCATATTCACATAATACTGATATCATCCTTATAGGCGACTTTAACATTGATTTTCTTAAACCAGTTATGCCTAAATGGAAAGCTGTAATCGATTTATTTAACCTTGAACAACTAATAAGCACACCCACCAGAATCACTGAAACAACAGCTACATTAATAGACCATATTTATGTCACAGACAAAAACAAGTATGCTTCGGTAAGTGTAGGAGCTTTGGCAATAAGTGATCACTATCCCGTGTTTGCCGAGAGAAAAAGCACTAATCTAAAACCAAATAGTCATCACACAATAAAATACAGATGTAAAAAGAGTTTCAATAATGACCAATTTCTCCAGGATCTGTCAAATTACAATTGGGACTCAATCGATTTGATACATGATGCAAATGACGCCCTAGGAACATTTCAGAAAACCTTTACCTCAATACTAGATAAACACGCGCCCATTATTGAGCGTAGAGTAAAACACATTTCTCAGCCCGGGTGGATAAACGATGATATTTTAAAAGCTATTAAAGATAGGGATTATAACAAAAAGCAAAATAACATGGTTAAATATAAAGAATTAAAACAAAAAGTAATGACGCTAATAGAAACATCAAAAAGAAATTATTTTGCAGTGCAATTGAAGGAAAACACAAAGAATCCATCAAATATATGGAAAATTATGAAGAACATAAACCCTAAGACAAACAGATTACCTTTGGTTTTATATGACAACGATGGAAATGAAATTAGGGATACGGCTAAGCATTGTGAAATGTTTAATCAATATTTTACAACAGTTGCTTCTAATCTTGCGAATTCAATACAGATAACAAACCATGAAATATCAAATAATCTTAGAACATATGTTGCGAATAAAGTGCCCAATGACATCAAATTTAAAATACCTAATGTAGCAGTAAATTATGTATATGAAGAATTGGCTAGCTTAAAAACTAACAAGTCCGCGGGTCACGATGGCTTGAACGCGCATTTCCTTAAAGCTGCAGCACCAATTATTGCTCCAGCAGTGACAGCTATTATAAACAAGAGCATAGATAGTGGCGTGTTTCCAACATCATGGAAGCATGCCAAAGTAAAACCATTACATAAAGCAGATAATAAATCAGATATCACTAATTATAGACCTATATCTATTCTACCCATTCTCTCAAAGATTATTGAACGTCATGTACATAATCATTTATATAAATTTCTGATGAAATATAATTTACTTGTCGAATCTCAGTCAGGTTTCAGACGTAAACACTCATGCGAAACAGCACTGTTAAAGCTAATAGAGCAGTGACGTTTTGCAGTTGACAAAGGCGACTATGTTGCCGCTATAATGATTGACTTTAGAAAGGCATTTGATTTGGTTAATCATACAATTTTGGAACACAAATTAGCGATTTATAAATTTGATGATCAGTCTCAAAGGTGGTTCTCCTCTTATCTAGAAAATCGGCAGCAATATATATCTATTTCTGGTAGTGTGTCAACTGCTATGCCTATTACTGTTGGCGTCCCACAGGGTTCTGTCTTGGGACCCCTCTTGTTCATCCTATATGTTAATGATCTACATATGGGTATTAGCAGCAATGTCGATATGTACGCTGATGATACAACCATGCATTGCAACTCCGATAATATTTCATTGCTAAAGGAAAAACTTACTACTGATATGGCATTAGTGCAAACTTGGTGCGACAAAAACAAAATGGTACTAAATACTGAGAAAACTAAGTTATTACTGATAAGCAACACCCACAAACGAAACAGAATCAACGAGTCAGATCTCAAAATATGTATTGGAAATGTAGAATTAGACATTGTAAATAATGCAAAACTATTAGGTGTATATATTAACGACAACCTATCATGGCAAGACCACATTAGCAAGATCTATAGCAAAATCGCTTCACTTATTTTTATGCTAAGAAAAAATAAACAATATATGAATCTTGAAGAAAGAAACATATTTTATAAG
>CM067371.1:53843311-53865811 GCA_034401795.1 Chaetoderma sp. LZ-2023a | reverse complement strand
CAATACCGGCCAATATGCTCCAGTATTGCTCCAGTACCAGCCCAGTAACCTGCGCCATCAGGGTACTTTTGAATCCTTTTATTATTATTACCGGACCCGATTCTTCAAATAAGTAAACATGCTTGAGAAACTCCACCTCGCTAGCTGACTTCAATGTCACGAGATATAGGGTTTACTAAGTAAATTTATATCCTTACCTGAAGTACAGACTAACATGAACGAAAACCGGCCCGGCCCATACGCGGCCATACATATTGGCGTGTGCGCATAGGCTTTCTATTCAACATAGTTTCAGCTAAATCAGCGATGCTGGGTAGTCGTATAGCTCTCTCGCTCTCTCCCCTCTCTCTCTCTCTCTCTCTCTCTCTCTCTCTCTCTCCCTCTCTCTCTCTCTCTCTCTCTCTCTCTCTCTCTCTCTCTCTCTCTCTCTCTCTCTCTCTCTCTCTCTCTCTCTCTCTGCCTAGGCAGCGATGGACCTTGCCATTTTTAGTTATGGCCCGCCCATCGCTAGGTAAGCTCCATCCACAACACGCTCGTATTGGGATCGATCCCTGCACTTCATGACTATCAATTTCCAGTAAACAATACAGGTTAGCTGTTGAATATTTTGAAACTAATTCAAATTAGTTTTAAAATATTCAACAGCATGTTTGTTAGATAGTAGAGACATACAATTCGTACAACATGTCGAACTATTAACAGTTAAAGACGGGTAAAATAGAATAACTTATGACGTAATGCTTGTGACGTCATCATACAGCCGCCCCCCCCCCCTCTCCACCCCCACCCCGCTTAGATGTTTATAACGCATGTTTATTAAATAGTAAAGACATACAATTCATAAAACGTGCCTGACTATTAAGCGTTAAAGACAGACTATTTGGAATCATTCATGACGTCATGATTATGACGTCAGCATACACGTCGCGTAGTTGATTATGCCGTCATAAGATTGAGTGAGGAAATGGATTCTTGAATTACTTCCAATAAAATTAACTCCAAAATATTTAACAGAACATGTCTTGCGAAGTGTTGACCTATTTATGATAGTCCAGCAGATAGGTGAAAGGAGACGAAAATTTGTTGTCAACATGATCATTGCCAGTCAAATACGAGGTACGCATCTTTTTCAACATGGGAAGCAATCATTTCGTTCTTCAGCTTCTGGAAGATTAAGGCTGGGTACACAATCTAACCTGCTTCAATGCATAGAACACCTGATACCACAACATGACGATATCTTGGCACCTGAGCCAGACATGGTTGTCATTGGTGACACCATGATCAAATTTAGCACAGCATAGACCTACGAGGAGTACATGCAAGAGTTCAGGAAATAAATTTGGAGAAAGTTCATAGGCTTTGCTCATCTCAGAATCCCAAATCAGCAACACAGAAGAAGAGCGTTAATTCGGCAACGCGTCCATGACCACAGCGACTGTCGAGCAGTTCAAAGCGTCATAAGTTTTACTATATGATCATTGTCTTCCTAATTGCCATTGCATGTCAGGCTCGCTACTGACAGAGCTCTGAATTGAGAAATAAATGTTGTTCAACACTGCCTACATAAAGAATCTGTCATACACTATTTGGATTACATTAAACATGTAGGTACGCTATGCAGATGCGATGCTCATCCGTAATAATCCGTGAAGATCACGGAGTCTTGAAAATGAGTTTCCATTTTCCCGTTCGGGAAACTTCAGGGAATTTGTCAAAAGTCACCAAAAACTAAGGGAAGACATTGGGGGAATTTGACGATAATAATAATAATAATAATAATAATAATAATAATAATAATAATAATAATAATAATAATAATAATAATAATAATAACTATTATTCCATGTAACCGCCATTGATCGTGTAAATCTATGTATTACCGTTCCCTATATGCCACATTGTGGCATGAGTGTAAATAAATTGAATTGAATTGAATTGAAAATTGACAGTGACCGAGAAGGGAAGATTTCAGTTTGGCTTATGTGCATCTTGTGCCATATGTCTAAATTGTGCCCATTGGATACCTCGCTTTTCGTGTTCATGCGGTTTGAGTATTACACATCTCTCTAGATGATAACAATGGCTCTTTTCGCATTATTCATCAATCATATGACGTCACAATCAACTACGTGACGTGTGGAATGGCATCATAATGAATTACGTCATTATGACGTCATGAATGACGTAGATGGGTACGTCACGAACGCATATTTGAAGACAGACTCTGTGTTGTTGTACGAATTGTATTCTTTACTATTTAATACATATTCTGTCGAATATTTTGAAACTAAGTTGACTGGGCGCTGTTGCCATAGGCAGCAACAGCTCCCAGTCAACTTAGTTTCAAAATATTCAACAGCTTACATACATTTTTCTGGAAATTGATAGTCAGGGAGTCCAGAGATCGATCGATGCCAACACGGACGCGGTGTGGGTGGAGCTTAGATTGAGATGGGCGGGGCTTAACAAAAACTAGAAAGGTCCATTGCCTGCGCTACAGATATACCGAATTTAATAGACAAAATTTAAAACACACGTGCACACCCAAAAAGGTCAGACAGGAGTAACCAACACCCCCCCCCCCCCCCCCCCCCCCCTCCCACACACACACACACCCACACACACACACCCGCCGGCAACATGTAGTAAATCACGATGTGGCCTTTGCCAACATTGCGTTGTTTGCCTATTGAAATTTGAATCTATATCCTGTGAATAACTGCGTTATATTTATTTGAATGTGCGTACAGAGCGATTTAAATACATATCTGAATTATTATCTGTGCTATGATTTTTTTATGGAAATCTCAGAGCTCAGTGTATATCAACAAAATAGTTAAATGTATTTGAACCAAACACGTTAGGAGTAAAATAGAGGGCGTTGCGCACATTGAAGGGTTTTCTTAGCAGCCTACGGGTGGGTTTACATATAGAATGATTGTGGCGGTAGTTATATGATCGCCATTTAAAGAGGGACTAGCATCAATTTTGTCAATGATAAAGGTTAAATATAGGTGTTTTTTTTATCTAACCGGCCACTCAAGATCCAGAAGATACAAAGTAGGAAGTCCATATATTTAAAATCTAAGCACACATTTGATACCTGTTACATTACAACACAAATATTGAGTATTTCCAAATTTATTTATACCCCGGTGCAAGCGTTTCTTTTAAATGTTAGCTAAATATGAAAATATGGCCAATAAATTAACCAATGAAGCATACAGGTCTGAAACAAGCAGGTAGGAACATTTCACGCAAGAAGATGTGAAACTAAAATAAATCGGACTATATTCTTTGATTAAAATATGAAGTAAATGATGCTAGTACGATGGAGGAATCAAATTTTAGCTATGCCACGCCCACTCCTAGCTACGCTCTACCCACGCTTTGCCCGTGTTGGGATCGATCTATCACTGCACTTTCTGAATCTGAATTTCCAGAAAGCAGGTAACATGTTGAATATTTTGAAACTAATTTGACTTGATGCCGTTACTGCCTTTGGCAGGAACAGCACCCAGTCAAACTAGTTTCAAAATATTCAACAGCATGTTTACTAAATAGTAAAGACACACAATTCGTACAACAACGCTTAGTCCGTCATCAACTAAGCGGTCGTAACGAACATATCTACCTCATTCACAACGTCATTGATTATGACGTCATTCTACATGTCACATAGGCTACTTGATTACAACGTCATACGATTGATGGATAAACGGGCAAGGTACATTTTCACTATAGATTAGGTAAATAATCTCAAAGGGCTCTAAAATGGCATCACGGTTACTTAAATCTAACAAGTAATTATCACCCATGTCAGGGTTTATCTATGACATCTACCTGTCACAAAAATGATGGACAACAATTTTTATTGTAATTGTTACTATGTAGTGAGTTATTTCGTGAGAGATGGTGTCTGAGCATAACGCGACACTGAGATATTACACGTTAATGTAATCAACTGTAAATCGATACCAAAATATGGTATGAAAATCTTGGGAGTATTACATATTTAGAGCAGTCTTGTAGGCATGCATGAAGGCAAACATGCTAAAATACATAAAGCTTTCATTTTGGTTTCATAACCGCAAGTGTACACTAGTTTCGAACATGTCTTCCAGGTATAGCCCATGCTGGAGATATTCATTCAAAAACAATCCCTGTTCAACTCCAAATAAAATAACACCACTTAATAGTATATGCAATGCAATATCGCTCATTAACAATGCATAGATAAACGTTACTCCCATTCTTGCATGGCTGCCATAGTATGAAAAATTCATCAGAAATGATACTTTGATTTAACCCCTGTTACCGATGCGAATAGTCCAACAATTAGCTAAATATGGGGAAAGAAGACCTGATACTATCACATTTGGTATCCTTTTCATCGTCTAATGGAATCATTCCTTTCACACACCAGCCACATCACCGACAGCCTGCATAGGGATGAGTCGTGAGATTATTGTCCACTACACTGAATAATATGAATTGTTGGGCAATACATGTCGATGGTGGTCGGGGAAGCGATACACAATCATCAGCAAGTTTTTAGTCCACGCAGTTGCAGAATCCTGCTATTTCCTCACATGTTCCAGGAAGGAATTCCATTGACTGGTGTATTATATTAGATGGGAAGAAACATGGTACTAGTGGTTATCCTGATCTATCACCATCAATCGTGCTGAATGGGCCGTGGTAAATACCCTTGAATTCATCTGATAGTTGGTCAACTACCGTCAGCTGTGATGCAATATACCACTGGTAGAACCCTTATAACAGCCATTGCCGGTTGATGAATTATTGTGAGATAACAACAACCAAACCTGGGTCGAGTATAGGAATCCATTCGTAAACTGGTAAAGACATCATTGAGGCAAATTATAGGTTATAATAGAAAGATTCCAAAGATCTCTTTCTCTAAATCAAAATTGATAACATATCAAATGTGTACATTGGTGCTAATGTGCATATTCGGTGCCTTATATAATTAGACCTCTCATGGTGTAGTCAGTACTCTTATTGTATGTCAAGCACCATTTGTGCCTTGCACTGTCTAGTTAGGTAATAACTATTGTACCACCAGCCACATTTCCAACAGTGTTCATATGTTCCAAGGTCAGGTCAGGACCTATCTGATTTACTGTTTCCTGTGTAGTTTCACAAAAATGCCCATTCCTGAATTGTTTGTACAGATCTGGTTGGGAAACGTCCAGTTGTTTAATAGCTCCTTCCTAAACTCTCCCCATCTCACATTGTTAGTATAATCATAGTGGGAAAACTATGACACGGAATATAGATTTAAATATCTGTCATTTGTCACTCAGAACCCTATGTGCCCCAAGCTTTAGAAGACATGAGTCTGTGTAGTGTTGCCCAATAGTTTTCGCGATTACAACATACAAGCTCCCAATCCAAGGAAACATGTTCCTAGATACATCTGGACTCCCCCATTGTAGTTCTTTTGCCTTTGAGCACACCTCTCTATCTAATGTATCTACAGTGGATTCAGTGAAATCCAGTATACAATGACGGAGAACTGTTCATAGTGCGTCACGTTTATTTGTGTTTGCATTTATGATTGGGTATCCAAAAGATGATACAGTCTCTATATCTGCTATGGTGACCTGATTGAAGCATGCCCAATCGTGTATGGATTGGTCATGTGTATTGTATTATCTAGCAAGTAAGCAACAATTGTCGTTGCGATAATTGCTGATGTCAATAAAATAACTCTGGTTCATAGCCTGACATAGCCACATCAACAGGAAATCTAGGTGTGGACCGAATGGCGACATTTAATGCACGATTAAACTGGGTTTTTTTCATTAGCGTTGTGCATAATGCTCTGGTTAGCCCCTCCAAATGTCTGGATTGACACCCAGTGAGTTACACCCCTGCGCCACGTTGAGGCCGAGCATATAGTCTTAAACAGGGGATTAAACTGTTATAACTCTGGTGTTTTGAGGAAGCCATATT
Source organism: Chaetoderma sp. LZ-2023a (assembly GCA_034401795.1). Lineage (NCBI taxonomy): Eukaryota > Metazoa > Mollusca > Caudofoveata > Chaetodermatida > Chaetodermatidae > Chaetoderma > Chaetoderma sp. LZ-2023a. Next base: position 53,859,826 of record CM067371.1, on the reverse strand, counting down.
TTCCAATAGCAAACTGTGGTTACCTGCTCGCTCTCCACGCGCGAAGGCAACAACCTGTGTAGCATGATTAATAGTTTTTCTCTCAAGAGTCTATTCTAAAATTACATTTATGTTTTCTGCAGCAAACTAGAGAAAACTACCTTGAGCAAGGTCACGTGGGTCTTGGAAGCTACATATTCAAGGGGGGATTTGTTCTCTTTCTCAGAAGTGTATAAACACACTGTACCTGAAAGGAGCTTATGGATTGGCGCGTGCTGTGTACGAGTTTTACATGATTCAATAATTTCCTTTCTCGGTGGGTAGTTATTCCAAGAGCAACATGCACATGTTTTAAAGGGTCATAATATTTGAGATGGCATACCCAGCGGCATGTGCACATCTAGAAAGAGATAACCTTCTTTTGGTATTTATTCTGATTCAGTTGTAAGGAGCATAGAAAGACACACCTAGACACTATGCAACACCAGTTTAACTGCATTCTCTATGATCACCGAGACTAAATGGACCTTGCCAGTTTTAGCTTTGCCCCGCCATCTCTAGCCAAACTCTACCCACACCTCATTTGTATTGGGGTCGATCGATCCCTGAACTCCATACCTATCAATTTCCAGAAAACTATACGGGTAAGCTGCGGAATATGTTGAAACTAATTTGACTGGGTGCTGTTCAGCATGTTTAGTACATGGTAAAGCCATACAATTCGTACAGCGTGTCGGAATATTAAGCAGTAAAGAAGTACTAAATCGAGGCATTGATGCCATATTTAATTATGACATCATCCTACACGTCACTTGATTGATTATGACGTCATATGACGCCATTTTATGGATTGATAAACGGGAAAGGTCAATTGCTGTGTTGTATGAACTTGTAGATATTAGTCCTTATCCTAAGGGTTCGGTGATCATCACTGTCATGTATGGCTAATATGTGTTCAAAGTCTTCACTCATAACCTGGCTAGAGTCTAAACATTGATCGGATATTGCTTCTATAAATTCAACTTCTGTCTTGAAAGCTTTCACTTCCAATTTAGCAAGAACTGCTGGGCGTAATAGCTGTGGTACATGGGGATCTAGTTGTAACACATTCAATTTTCCTCTGCACCGCTATTGCTTGTCCTTCGAAGCTTGCCGCTTCAAGCATCGGCATTGATATCTGACAATAATTCTGAATACAATCTCAACCATCCAATAACCTGTATATATCACTGTTAGTTATGCCTATGGAAACTTCATGCACATATTTCTATGATCAGGGTCTGTGCAAGTCTGTTCCTTGCAATCAACTTTTCTCAAAAAGTGGGTGTAACACCTGAGGTGGGTTCTGACACTATGAGTTACCAGATCATTCATTTAAGCGAACATATACCACATAGCATAGTCAGGTGTCGCCGCATTCACGAGTTTATCAGACATATTTATGGTTGCAACGGGTGCTTTATTTTCTTCTAAAATTCATTTCAACAGAAAATGAAGACATTAGTATTTGATATTTCTAGACTACTTCTTAATGTGGAGACGGTCGATGGCCCTTAACAGAAGGTGACTATTGCTACTAAAATTATTGGTCAGTCAGCTCAAGTGCCTGGAATTTGTGAATGCTACACACAGCCTTTCATTGTTTCACTAATGTCCTATCTTTCATACTCGTGATACATCATGCATTCAGCCGAAGCAAGTATCTGTGGCAATGAATGTACAGATTCCAATCAGTAGATGTGTCACTGCTCATCTCCTTAAATGGTTTGCAAGATTATCTGGTATTATTTTGAGAATTAGCCCAGGATTATTTTGACATAGTGATGGCCAGTGTTGCTCTAGTCCTGAAGACTGAGCTATAGACAACAATCTCACAACACCACCCTGTGCAGACTGTCGATGATGAGACTTGGGTGCGAATCGGGTAAATCAGTTACATGATGAAAGGAATGTGAAATTGTGGTTGAATCAAAATATAATTTCCAATAGCCAATATGTCAAATGTGTTTTGGAGTCCATCAAACGTTTCCTTTTGCATTTTTGATATCTTCAAATAATCTAGATAATGTAACCAATTGATGACACCTTGACACTGTTGAGCATTAAAAGAATCAATTGTTATGCCAATTAGCTATCACACTTGACAAAAATGCGATTTATTTAGATATCATCTCAATAAAGCATCCAATCGCAGCGAATAATATGTCTATCTTTACAACGTCGCTTGTTTCAATGAAACCAATGAAATCATGATTGGATGCATATTTAACTGATTTATATGCAAATCCTGGTCGTTAATCGGCACTTTACCCTCAAAATTACATTTGACAACTATGATACTATGCAAAATAGCTTCACAATTGATAACGAATGGTTTTGTGTACTTTTTCAGTTCAAATAATGGATGAGTGCTTCTTCAAACCTGGTGGAAAAGAGAAGGCTGACAAACCTCTGACAACTGCTGGACCAGACCGTGTTCGTATGATTATCAGTTCCAGTAAGCTTCGTCAGGATGGTCTCTATGACAATATCGAAGATGAATTAACGAACAATGAAAGTCTTACCATCAAATGTCACAGGGACTGTGATTCGTCGTACACGTCACGTTCCCATATAAAAAAAACCATGTTAAGAGCCGCCAGACCGATGCAGACGTGCATGCAGAAGATTCCTCAAGTAAATGCCATTGATGTTCCGAACTGCCAACTTTTGACTTTAAAACAACACTGCCTCTTTTGTGGTGGAGTGTGTTTAATGAACAAGGATAGAAAAATACCAAGTAGGTGGTGCAATGTTTCGCCTTTTAGGACAGCTGATGTTGGTGATAAAAAAATTCAAACAAAGAATTTTAACAATTGTGGTTCCAGACAGGATGATCTGGGACATCAGGTAAAAATACGTTTAATGAGAGCAGTTAGTGACGAGATACCATGGAAAATGCATTATGTATGGCACCTTGGTATATCTCAACGGCGAGCAGATCTAATCAACAAAATCAAAATATGAAAACTGCAATCGATTCTACTGTCTCATTGATCAAGGCGGATAACATGTGGCCAAAGCCATATCAGTGCAAAAGTACAAAGGGCCTAAGAAACCGGAGATGGCAGTTAAAGAATCGCAACATGCTGTCTTATCTCTCAATGCCCTGGCTCACCAGGCTGTGCAACTCGCGAGGGCACAAGATTTAGACTTTACATTTTTTCGGCGTAGTAATAGCGAAGAGAAAATACCAGAGTTTGGAGGTTTTAATACCAAGATTTGCAGAGAACAAGGCCAATCGGTTAAACAAGGAATAAAATAAGCTTATGCACCACCTATAGATATAACCCCACTGATCCATCCACAATGCTGGCAACATTAACGGGTTGGCAATGGAATATTAACAAGCTAATACAATGTTTACAAATGACCAAAGGCTCTAACTGTCACGGTCATGTGGACTGATCCAGAGATCTTTTCGCAGTTCTTACCTCGGTTGGGTGGCATGCATATGTTGATGAGTTTTATAGGCTTGTAGGATACTGAAGGACAGATAATGATGTGGAGATGATGAATTCTGTATGTAGGCGTGTGTTTCTACACAACTTTAGGGTGTTGAGATTGCTGACTGAGGAAAATCCCCATTCAACGCTGGAACAGTTAGAAACATGTGAAGATTTGATAAACATTCTCGAAATTAATGTAGGAAATAGCTTGATCGCAAAGCTATGGGTGAAGAATCTGATAAAACATGTTTTCCTTATGATGGAGTTTGCTTGTGCTGTATGCGGAGGTGATGGGCCATTGCATCTGTCGGGGGTAAAGGAAATGTTACCATACTTCTTCGCTGCCGGACATTTTAACTACTCGAGTTGTGTTGTACTATCTTCGGTCAATGGAGGGGCTTCATGGTGGCATAGAAAGCCTTATGGAAGGTGAACATATGATGCGTCACATGAAGGGCCCACGTGTAATGGTTGGGATTACATTGAAACTATCCACAGTCACAAAATGGGCATATAAAATGCATACATGTAGTCCAGATTCTTCAGGACCCAGCAGATATGTCAGAGGTGTTTACTGTAACCGAAATCACAGCACACAAGGAAGAAGGACCATCACACATTAGTTCTGATGCAGAAGACAAAGGCAAAATACGGAAAAGCTCCAGTCATGTCCCGATCCCCTGAATCTGACAGATCACTCAAATAATGTAGTTAACATCGTTACACGACCAATTTGTTCAGATAAAATGAATGCGCCAACAGCTGTTGAGATTGGAAAAGCCCAGATGCAGTCCTACCAAAAAGGGTGGCCACAAGTATTTAATGCTACTCTGTCGAAACTAGTTTTGACCATGTCTCGACAGGCATATGTGATGTTAATCTGAGTCATTCGAGGATGTTATGACTACAGCAGTCTCGTGAAATCAAGCGGAATAAAGTACTTCAGTATGAGGTTGCACCAGTGCATCCATCCACATTTGACAAAAAATCTGAAATGCGAATAGCAAAGACAAAATCAACACTAAAGAGGAATCTCTAAGTTGAAGTTTCTTTAAGATTAGCTCCTTCTCCAGATGCCATCGTAATTGATAGAAGTACGACGATACTCTGGGTTGTTCATTGACCCCATACGGGTACCGTGCTGGACTTTGGGGACAATTTCACTAGCTTCATTCTCAGAAAGACGAAGAAGTGTGATGTATATCTACTGTGATGTATATCTACTGTTTAACTGATATCATGATTTTAGTATAAAAGTTACGTAAGATTAGCTAGAGCTGGGAAACATGCTAGTAGACAAGATCAGCTGGGCATGCATAGACATGCAAACTTCCAGCTTGCCACCACAAACTGTCTCTTTGAGTGTAATGGAGAACACGGTACAACTGATTGACCTTATTTGTAGGCATTTGATCGAGGTTTGACAAAACAAAATACTGACACCCATAGGCTCATTGTAACAGGTAAGGTAGCTGCTCCCATGGAAATCCATCAAGGAGAAAGAAATATTCGTAACGCGACCTGAAAAGGACTCAAGAAGAAGCCGCTGTGTTCATTATCCAGCAAGTGGGCCATGACTCCATGTAGCTTATGGTGGGGCCAGATACATTAATGTTGTGTGCAATGATACGGATGTATTCATTCTACTGGTGTATCACTTAATAAAACGTGATCTTAAATATTGCGTCACAATGGAAAGAAGACGTGCAGGACGTGCATTTATTGACATAGGGTGCTACTGCCAAAACATGAACAAATTGTCAAACAATTACTAGCAGCACACATGCGTACCGCTTGCGACTCGGTGGCGCATGTGTGAGGAATAGCGACAGCCACTGCTTTGAAGACACTCAATGCTGGTCAGCAACTTCTTAACCTTGACAATGTTATGCAAGCATGGCTGATGTAATGGTAGAGGCGACCAGTTTTATTGATTCATGTTACCGGAGAAAGAGAAAAGACAGCATGTCTGAAGTTCGTCTAGATATCTGATCTAAGAAAATGGCTACACTAAAGGTCACAAATGCTCCAAATTTAAAGGCACTACCACCTACTACTACTCAAGCCTTTTGAGAAAGCGTTCGACGTGATCATATTCAAACAGCCATAATGAAATCAGTATCTAAACCGACACTACCAGCTTTAGATCCAATACGATATGGTCGGCCTCGTGATCAGGCGTGAAGGTCATTAATACCAATTATGTTGCCACAAAAAGTTGCCATGGCACCAACTGAGGCGCTAGATATCATTCGGTGTGGTTGTACCTCAGAAAACCGTGCTTCAGCCCACAATGCCATTGAAATGTTGCACAATTACCGTGCACACTGCATTGTAACCGTCGCGGTGATCGTGTCTGTAAGAATGAACGGACACATGTGGCAGAACTATATACCGATGATGAGGATTCGCATAGTGAGACCGAGCGACATGCTGGTTAACCAGAGCCCATGCAATAATATGTAACTATTATCATTAAACATTTTTCTCTTTCATTTTCATCATAATCTTAACCATCACTGGTCGTAGATTAACTCTGCCGTAGAGTCAAGACTGCCTATAACGAATAGCACACGGACCATCAATAGGTACCTCCCTATAGATTGGTAGTCACCTACTACAACTCATTTCCAATGCCAAATAACTTTTAGGCCCAACAGATCTTGGTTTCGTAAGATGGGTTTGCCACCCAGTTTACGAAAGACAATCCATTGGCCCAAAGAGTTAGTTGGCCTAACAAATGAGTTGTGAAACCCTAAGTATGTGGTCTAAAAAGCAGGTGGTACCATTGACGATTGCACTGTATATCAAGTAAGCCTAGGAACATTTAGCTAATTTGTATAATTAATAAATCAATATGCATCAAATAATTATATGGGTAGCTTTATTAAAACAAAAAACTCTGTGAACATGGGTATAGACACCTGATTTGTTGTGTTTAGATGCTGAAGATATGCTATCAAATAGCATTTTCGGTAATGGCGACAGCTAATTCCCATAAAAATGGATTTAGAAAATGGTCAAAGGTGCCTAGGTGGCATCACTTGGTTTCACCAACTAGATGCTTTGAAATTATCAAAAGTGCAAAAAATCATTTGATGGACGCCAAAACACACCTTTCTGGTTAACATCTGGACTGCAATAAATTTTGCATTCTGTGACGACCATGGAAGTGTAAGTGGTAACATTAATCTATGCTCTGTTAATGAGCAATATTGTACTATATATATACTATTAGCTGATGCTACTTTCTTATTGGCGAAGATTAGAATTTTTGCCAGCATATCAATTGGTTCCGTTACTCCGTCTGTCTATTTGTCTGTTCGTATGTTTGTCTGTATGTCTGTCTGGCTATTTGTCGGCTTCATCTCTGTTGTTTTTATTGGTTTAGTTAAAGATATCGTCTAATGTCTAGGCATGACTTCACCTTTTTGGACTAAACTTGGATACATGCTTTCCTCTACCAGTGGGATGGGGCGCAATGATATTGAAGCCGTGATGTCAAGGGTCACGGTCACTGTCACCGTGGTATATAACTGTATTTTTCACGGTTAAGTCTTTGGTTTAGCTCAACATATCGTCCTCTATCTCAGGATTAGTTCAACCTCTTTGAACTAATCTTGAGGACCGGCTTCGTTTTATAAAATGCATGGAGCACAATGATATTGAGGTCGTGATTTCAAAGGCTAAGGTCACTCTAACCTTTGTATAAAGCTCTATTTGTATGGGTAAGTTTTTGGTTTAGCTCAACACATCGTCTTATATCTCCCGGATTGTTTCTTCTCTCTGAATAGTAGGAGGTGGAGTCGAACCACGCTGGCGAAACCACAGTTAAGCCAGCCGCAGGCAAAGTTGAAGTTTCAGATACTAAGTAAAGAAAGAAGTATGAAGGCATGCTTGTGAAAAGTAAACAAACAGACCTGCGCCTTGCTCCGAAAAGAATGACCACCGTCAACATCTCCAACTCAGTCCTTAAGTGCTGTTCTATAATTCTTAACCCTACCACTTCGATGCCAAAATTCTCAATTTTCAAATTAAATTAAAGGATGATCTGGTATTCATTTTCCAACAAATCCTGTGGAAGACGTTGCTGATGAAGAGAGCAACATCATCCACCAAAACTCCTGACAAATTCACACCAGCTTCTTTGCTATTGACCCAGTAAAAGATAGAACATTGCCATCAGAGTGGCAAGGGCTAATGGTGATTTAACATGAACCCCAAACACATTGATATTTAAGTTTTAATTTTCAAGTTAACTGGTTTTAATTTCTAAACATATTTGGTAGAAGATGTCGCTGACCCATGAAACACCATCGACCAAGGCTGCTAAAAAAAAAATACACACCAAATTCTTTGTTAAAATCCAAATTTCCACTTAATAAATGTACATTTTCAGAGCAACAGGGCAAAAGGCTCACTCTCCAAATCAAAAATGCAAATTTAAATGCACCTAAACCAAGTCAAAAAATGAAACTCAAAAGGCTAGCATCTAAGGACCTTCAAGCACACAAGAGATTCTTTCATGGCTAGACAATATATCGCCGGATTGATTCTCCGTATTAGGACTTAACTTGGGCACATGCTTCCCTATATCAAGTGGATGGATCCCAATGATAATGGTCAAGGTCATTGTATCCTTTGTATAAAATGAAGGTTTTAACAGTAAGGTTCTTCTGCTTGGCTTATCTTGCCCTTATTTCATGATTGGCCACGTTATTGGAACTAAGCATGAGCGTACAGTTAGTTCTACCAGGAAAAACAGCACACAGACATTCAGACTTTTAAGGCCAAGGTCATTGTGATCTTGATGCAAATCTAGATTTGCATTTGGAAAGGCAAAATGGCAACAATCTGCGCCAACATCCCGTCAGCTTAACACCAACGTCTTGTTTGAAATTGATTAGGGATTGTTTTGGCATGGACATCTCCAACATGTGCTATGCATGTAAGACGATTTCAAAAGTATTGCACACTTGTAGTTTTGAAACAAAAATAAAATGTTGATGTATAGTTGCACGTTTTCTCCCTTCCCACCAATCATTGCTACAATATTTGAATAATCTTATATGGCCCACGATTCCCATCATTCCGATACCAAATTCAGCTCTCTAGCTCAAGAATTAGCTGAGTTACAATTAATTACGCGTAAATTCGGTATAATGCCACCATCCACAAAATGGCTCACCACATGTTAAAAATCACCATAGAAAATGTCATCCATGATATTTTTGTGTCTGTCTGTCTGTCTGCCTGTCTGCCTCCCGGTCCACCTGTTCTTCAGTCCGTCAGTCCGTAGCGTTCATCCGCTCTTTCGTCCATCCGTCTGTCTCTCAAATTTTGTGTCAACATTTCTGCCAAAGTTGATGTATATTTGCACATTTTCTCCCTTCCCACCAAGCATTGCTACAATACTTTAATAATCTTATATGACCCACGAGATAAACAGTAGCTAATGCATGTTTAAATTATAACACTTACTTTATTCCTTGGTTCATATATAAATCTAGTTTACCAGATTAACTACGTGCTAGATTCGCCTGGCTCTCCGTCTTTATTTGCATTCCACGCCAATGGTCAATATACATACAGTTACATTTGGCTGTAGCGGACATTGACATTTGACGCCAAACGGTGGCCATCACTTAAGACGCGTGGCCGTAAGACCATCAGTTATAATGGCTCACCATCATCTATCTGTCCCCAAATGCAATTTACCAGAACAAATGACTTGTAAGCGACCACCTGTTTATTGTAACCAGATTTTAATTATCTAATAGATTGTCCGCTAGAGAAGATTTACTGGTGATGGTGATATATATTTGCTACAATAGGCAATGGGCCCTTGAGTGGTAACAATTCAAATATAGGTACATTTCATGGCAAACCATACAGTAATTAATACAGACCTTTCGGTAAGGTCATATACTGTTCCGCCACTCTCACGGAATTCAAGAGCAAACTTAAAGCCATGCCGCCCGTACAACCTCCCACCCCCTCCCTGGTATTATGTCGGCCAAAGGTTTGCTAATGTAATCCTATGTAGGCTTCGTAATGGTTGTAGTAATCTAAATCGGCATCATTTTGACAATTTTCTGTCAGACTCAGCTAGCTGCCCATGTGGATACACTGATGAATCCACAAATCACTATCTCCTCCACTGCCCTCTTTTTAACGACCAATCAACGTAGAGTGTGGAGAAATCCCATTAGATCTGCGAAGAGAGGAACGGCTTCTCAAATTCTGGACATACCTACAAAGCTCTGCACCCACCCACCCTACCAGGGAGGTATGTCTTCCATGCAAGGAGCACCTAAGACACAAGGTACTGCCCAAAATGACCAAAAAGACCAAACCACCAGGCCTGTTAATGACAGAGCTCGTCAGTGCCACTGAACTGGTAAACGTCGAAATAGAAAGCTCAAGGCCGGCTCCTGACCCGCCATGGCTACTTCCGGAGATCAAGGCGCATGACAGCCTATCCTCACAGATAAGCAAGAAAGACCCACCAGCGCTAATCAAGAGCTACGCTCTGGAAAACATTGACAACAGATGGAAGGAGCACAGGAAAATCTATACCGACGCCTCCAAAATGCCCTACTCTGGCGAATGCGGAGCAGGAGTAGTCATAGGCGACCAGGAAGAAGTCCTCAAGTACAAGCTTCCGAATCACCTGTCAATATTCACAGCCGAACTGGTGGCAATTAAAAAGGCTCTAGAATGGATTAAAACAGCAAATCCAGGCAAATACGTTATACTCACAGACTCACTAAGCTCAGTGAAGAGCTTCAAATCTAGCAGCAGCAAGAGCAGGGACAACCTAATCAAGGAAATCCGGCAGCTGTATGCAACTGTGGTGACTGACAACAACACCGTGGACATCGACTGGGTCCCAAGCCATGTTGACATTAAAGGCAATGAACAGGCGGACGAGGCAGCCAAGCAAGCGCTCAAAGATGGAACTATGACCAGCATAGGACTCTCAAAGTCCGAAGCGAACGCCCTGGTCAAAAGCCACATCAACAGCAAATGGCAAAGACAATGGGACGAAAGCACAACCGGCAGATCCCTGTACAGAGTCGTCCCTGCAGTCAAACGCAAATACCAAAACCACATCCCAGGACGCCAAGGCGACATTGTATTACGCCACATCAGAATGGGTCGGATCAGCGTTAACCAGACACGAAAAAAACTCAACCTGTCAGACACAGACCAATGTGAGGCCTGCAAGGAGACTGAAACTCTAGACCACTTCTTCCTACGGTGCACTGAATATGCAGACATTAGAAAGGAACTCATCAATACGCTGAGAAAGGGACACTTCAATCTTGACCCTATAGAAGACATTATAGCGATGCGTGACCGACAGATCAACCACGAATTAATCAAGTTCGTGCTTGCATCGGACAAACACATCACATAATCAGAACACATTCTGATTAGCCCAAGACACCGACCGAGACAACAACTGAGACAACCCTCGTGAGGTGTCAGGTCCGAAACGCAAATCACTCCCCTAGGCGCATGAGGTGTCAGGTCCGAGGGGAATCGCATCACACTTTTTCCCCTAGGCGCATGAGGTGTCAGGTCCGAGGGGAAATACGTGTAAGCGAACGATTTGCTGTGTGCATGACCTATACAGCATGTTATCTCTGATGTCAAAAAAGCAAACACGTGAGACGGCGCAAGAAGCACTCTTCTGCGGCCTCTACGACCCCGGCCTGTCCTGCGGCACTTACTGCCTTCCAATCCCCGGCCTCTACTGCGGCATTTAGTGCCTTCCCACCATCGACCTCTACGGCTATTGCGGCATTTACTGCCACCCCACCACCGACCCCTGGTCACTGCAGCATTTACTGCCTCACCACCCTCGTGAGGTGTCAGGTTCGAGGAGAAACGCAAATCACTTCCCCTAGGCGCATGAGGTGTCAGGTCCGAGGGGAATCGCATCACACTTTTTCCCCTAGGCGCATGAGGTGGCAGGTCCGAGGGGAAATATGTGTAAGCGAATGATTTGCTGTGTTGCATGGCCTATAAAGTATGTTATCTGTAATGTCATTCTATGAATGTTACTAAATTCTTGAGAACTTTTTTTCTGGCTTGACTATTCCACTTAAGGATCGTGACATTGTCATGAATTGATGACCCAGAGTATGTGAGTACATGCCCCAAAACACCTGTCCACACTGTCTGTTTTCTCCTTCTTTTTCTTTCAGCATTGTTCCCCTCCTTTTCTTTCAGAGCCAGAGCTGGAGCTGGAGCTAAAATGCAGCAACGAAAACAACAATGACAGACGGGCAGAAAGACAGATGGAGGACTGGAATGGACAACAGAACAACAGATGGGCCGGCCTGGCGGCGGACCGCGAGGGATATGGACGTGTGTCCATCTCTTTCGTGGCCCGTAGGCAGGTATGCTTGTCTGTCGAACAGACTGACAAACCAATCAACAAATGGACAGATTGACGGACAACTCTGGGCACAGCAAGCTGCTGGAGTACGCTTAAGCAATGTACTTGGCCCCACTTGCTCAGTCTTCTCGGATGGGACTTTAAACTGAGGTCCCGTCATACAGTGCCCATCACTGTGTGAACGTGAGCTAGGGTTAGGTAGGCAAGAAATTTCGGCATAGTCAAAGTAAACCGGATGCTGAATGGATCCCTCCTCGGATGGAACCACGCAACATACGGATTACAAAACCAAAACCAAATTGCTAGAATTAGAATCTTTCGGAATTTTCGAGGGGACTATGGAGGGATGTAACCCGGATGACTGATCGAGTTCGTCCTCGGACGGACACAGTCACCATACGGGCTACCTAACCAATCAAAATCAAACAAGTGCGCGCTGGTGCCTGCTCGGATGATGGCCAGAAGACCAAATGGGTCCCAGGACCCGAAAGACCCCACACCCCAACCTCCCCACTCCCCCCAAAGGGGCCGGGAGGTCTCTGACCTAAAGCCCCCCCCCCCCCTTGGGTGCATCAGGTCATAAGACCGTACGCACCTCCCCCGACCCAACACCTACCCCATCCCTTACCCACCCCTGTTAGGTCCAGGTTAGGCCATCCCCATTACACACGCCCATGCACGAGGAGCAACAAAAAAAGCCATGGAAAAGAACAGCAACATGAGACAAAATCGAGAGACAACGATCAACACACACACACACACAGAGAGAGACACAAGCTAATGCACAAACCGACGGCACAAGAATTCACAAGAATTCAACAGAAACCATAAAGGCCAGGCGTGAGTCTAGACCCTAGCATTGGGAACTAGCATATAAACGCCTCAAATATTACAACACACACACACACACTTTTTAACGACCAATGAGTCTCTCTCCAAAATTAGCTCGTCCTAAACATTATCTCTCTTGCCACACTGACAGCTAATCAACTTCTATACGGCATTAACAATGTCGACTTGGAAAAGAATAGTACAATATGTAACGCCGTATGTCAATATATAGTCAATACCAACCACTTTAAGTAACTTCCTATTTGTTAAATTCGCGACCATAAGAGCTAAATGCAGACAGCCCAACATGTACAAGCATGGTGAACACAACATTAAGAGCTCCTCACCACCTTACCTGTCTCACTTTTGTCAAATTCTTAGTTTATACCCTGTTACTCATATTCCCCTCTCTTCTCTTTTTGTCTCTCTTTCCCTGACTCCCCCCCCCCCCCCCTCCCACCTCCGCCACCACCCACCCCAAACTCCCCCCCCCCCCCACCACACACACCCATCCCCAACTCCCCCTCTCTCTCTTTCTCTCTCTCTCTCTCTCATCATGCACATACGCACGCCAATGCGTACGTACGCACGCACACACGCACGCACGCACATATTCACGTACACATACGCAAGCGTGCGAACTACCTACATAAATTGTAATCAGTGGTTGATATAGATTATCAATTAAATAGTTATACATACGTTACTATTTACTTATGTTTTATTATACCCCATTTTGATGTGTTTATTATTGTATTGCATTTGTATGTATGGGAGACACGTGTATAAGACTCATGTCTTACTGTGCTCCCATTGAACAAAATAAATTCTGTTTAAAACAATGGTGACATCAGTGCGTTTCCTTAATAAGTTTCCACGAGATCTAGAGCAGCTGTCTATGAAAATGATATAACTATAGAATGCTCATGATGATGACCCTATCAAAGGGGAAATTTCACAGTTCAGTATTTTCTCGCCCATTCTATTTCTCGCATAATCACAGCAGAATGGTTGAAGATAACATTGTTAAAATTATGTGCTTTAAGAGGCTTAAATTGTGCGCATAGATGTAATGAAACGAAATAAAATCTTAACATATGATGATTTCATTATGTATAAATTAATATATTATTTTAGCTTGTCAAATTGAATTAGAGGCACGAGTCCCTAATTTAAGTTCACAAACAAACATACGAAATTTGTTTATACAGGATGAAATCCTCATAATGTTAAGATTTATTTCGTTTCCTTTCATCGAGAGACGAGACACAATTTACGCTTCTAAAAGTATACAATTTCAACAGTTTCATTTTCAAACATCTTGGTGTGAATATGCACCTTTAATATGTTCTATTGCGAATTCTATTACGTAGTCGAATGAAGTGTTAGATTACTACAGCCAATACACTTTTATTTCTGATAAAATATTTAAATTTGCGTCACCAGCTTCTGTTTAATTTCTCGTCGAATTGCGAAATGAGAGTTGTGTCCCTTTTGGAGGCTATATACGCAGCTGATCGTCTAAGTCAGCCAGTCAGTGATACCGAACACCGCTCAAGCGGTTTACTGAACTCAAGACATCGGCGGTCCCATATGGAAGGTATGCGCATGGACGATCTACGGATATATCTCTATGGCTATTACATTTTGGAACTGATTTGACTGACCGGTGGTGGGGGGTCTTATGAACCGACGACCACCAGCCAAATCACCATTAAGATATTTACAGGCCGACGCCACACCAAAATCCTCGAAAACAAAACTGCTCAAACCCTCAGAGGCCCAAAATGTGTCCCTAATTCAATTTCACAACCCAAGAAAGATATCAGTCCATACGGAGAGAAATCCTGATATGCCAAGCCTAACACCGTGGCCCGCCCAACAGAACTGAGGCACACGATACAAGCCTCCAGGAGTATACAATGCACCTTTTCAGAGTATCCATCCATCATCTGACGTCATATGACGTCATAATCAGCTAAGCGGCGTGTAGGATGACCTCATAATCATTATGTCATAAATGATTCTATTTGGCCTGGCTTTAATACTTAATGGTCCGACACATTGTACGAATTGTTTGTCTCTACTGTTTAATAAACATGCTGTTGAATATTTTGAAACTAATTTGACTGGGCGCTGATGCTGCCATAGTTGAACAAAATATTCGACAGCTTACCTGTATAGTTTTCTGGAAATTGATAGTTAGGGAGTTCAGAGATCGATCGATCACAACACGAGCGAGGTGTGGGTGGAGCTTAGATAGAGCGGAGCATAGCTAAAATGGAAAGATCCATTCTCAAGAAGGCCATCGCGAATGTGGACCCTTTCAGCCTATCCGACATTATTATGTACACATACCAAGCCAGGTGAGATTGTCAACCGAACGTTGTAACAAATACACTGCTAAATATTAAAGTGTTTAAAATGACTTGATTTAATAAACGTGACTAAAATTAATTTATTTGAAATTATTCAACAACTATCCATGATATAATATTTATAAGTGATTAGGTTCTATATCCCAAACACAAGGATGAGTGAAATAAAGTCGTCACTATTTTGCTGTTAGCGATGTTAGTACTATACTAGGTAGAGTTTTGTAAAAGCAGTATATATCTGGTTTCGTGATTAAAACATTTTATTCTATTTTGCTCATATAAAGCATGTCCAATATGACAAAAACGTGTAAATACTCCCGACGGTATTAGGTATCAATACAATTTGTGGGACACTCTCTGCTTTCTTAAGCAACGAACAAAATAAAGGCCATGAAGGCCTCCGATCTATCTCCTCACAAAGAAACAGTAACACACGACTTATAAAGTCATAGAAAAATTGGGCTATGTATATTTATTTTGGAGATTGTGGTACGGATGAGTTGGTAAACGTTATTCGAGAGCGCGAATATACGGTCTCTCCAGATCCCATAATAAAAGACATTATTAAAACCTTTACTTGTCAAATGGTTATTTATCTCTCTCTCTCGCTCTCTCCCTCCCTCCCAACCGCCCGGCCGCCCGCCAGCCCGCCCTCCACCTCTCGCTCTCCGACAGACAGACAGACAGACAGACAGACAGACAGACAGACAGACATACAGACGGACAGACAGACAGACAGACAGACAGACAGACAGACAGACAGACAGACAGACAGACAGACAGACAGACAGACAGACAGACAGACAGACAGACAGACAGACAGACAGACAGACAGACAGACAGACAGACAGACAGACAGACAGACAGACAGACAGACAGACAGACAGACAGACAGACAGACAGACAGACAGACAGACAGACAGACAGACAGACAGACAGACAGACAGACAGACAGACAGACACTGCAGGCAGGTAGGTAGGCAGGCAGGCAGGCAGGAAGGCAGGCAGGCAGGCAGGCAGGCAGACATACAGACAGACAGACAGACAGACAGACAGACAGACAGACAGACAGACAGACAGACAGACAGACAGACAGACAGACAGACAGACATGCAGGCAGGCAGGCAGGCAGACAGGCAGGCAGACAGGCAGGCAGACAGGCAGGCAGGCAGACAGACAGGCAGGCAGGCAGGCAGGCAGGCAGACAGACAGACAGACAGACAGACAGACATACAGACAGACAGACAGACAGACAGACAGACATACAGACAGACAGACAGACAGACAGACAGACAGACATACAGACAGACAGACAGACAGACAGACAGACAGACAGACAGACAGACAGGCAGGCAGGCAGGCAGGCAGGCAGGCAGGCAGGCAGGCAGGCAGGCAGGCAGGCAGACAGGCAGGCAGGCAGGTATACACT
>CM067371.1:53691784-53842811 GCA_034401795.1 Chaetoderma sp. LZ-2023a | reverse complement strand
CGACACGACGATGTTTCTTACTTTTATACCAACTCCAAAACCAAAAACAGGATTAGATTTGCTTTTAGACACAGGTCTTATTGAAGTAGCTAATTTTGGTCATTCAGTAAAAATAGCCCATCATTTTCGAAATTTAAATGGAGAGTCAAAACCATTCACTGGAAAATCCGGTTGGGACCCTCCAGATAGGCTAGTTGATGACAATATTAAAGCAACCATAAACACGGTTGCTGGTATAGCCAGATCATTGCCAGTTACAAACAATAAGCAAAACCTTTCATTTCTCGAACGACAGGCTATCAACAAATTACGTAGAAATCCAAATATTATTATAAAACCAGCCGATAAAGGTTCAGCAACTGTGATTATGTCTAGAGAAAACTACATCCGCGAGGCCGAAAGGCAGTTAACTAACACCAGGCATTACAGAAAACTTGATAATTTAATTTGGCCTCAAAACCGACAAAATTTCATTGAATTACTTAATTCATTGCATACAGATAAGTACATCGATAAGAAACAGCTAAAGTATCTGCTAGGTGAGAATAATCCACAAAATCGGACATTTTATATCTTGCCTAAAATCCATAAACCTATCAGCACCTGGTTAGATCCATTGACACCACCTGGACGACCCATCATTTCAGACTGTGGCAGTGAGTCTTATGGCATTTCAGAATATATTGATTACTATTTAAAGCCCATTGCTAATAGGACACAAGAGCTTTCTCAAGAACACTGAACACTTTCTTTCAAAGTTATCCAAATTGTCAGTTCCGAAAGATGCATATTTAGTCACATTAGACATAGATGCTATGTATACCAATATAGATATTGATGCTGGAGTCAATGCTATTAAGAATTCTTTTGTCAAATTTCCTGATCCAGATCGACCAGACACGGAAATTCTAAAATTATTAGAGCTAAGTCTTAAAGGAAACGATTTCCAATTTAATGGTGAAAATTACCTTCAAATCTGTGGATGCGCAATGGGGTAAACGATTCAGCCCAAATTTTGCCACGATTTATGTTGCGGAGTGGGAAGTGGAGGCACTGAACAAATCAACCAAAAAGCCTCTTCTTTACCTCAGATATCTAGATGACATCTTCATAGTTTGGCAACATTCAGAAGAAGACTTTTGGGAATTTTTTCGCATTTTAAATAACCAAGATTCAAACATCAAGCTAAAGGCTACTATTAGTGGAACATCGGTTGACTTTTTAGATGTCACGATCTATAAGGGTCCTCAATTTGATTCCTCTGGAAAATTAGAATATAAAGTATTCTTTAAGCCAACAGACTCACATCAGCTGCTTCACAAAAAATCATTTCATCCTCCACACACATTTAAAGGTTTGATCAAATCGCAAATCATAAGATTTTTTCGAAACTCTAGCAACAGGCAAAATCTGAATAGTGCATGCTCTACTCTGTTTGATGCTTTGAAAGCACGAGGCTATTCAGCCTGTTTTCTTCGAAAAAATTAAAGCAGACACCATCAATGAGCTTGAAAATCTAAAACCTCATAGCGGACCCGAGTTTGAACCTGTCCAAATTAAACACAATAACCAATCATGTGCGATGGATCAGTTTCTAAATGCGACAAAAATAGATGCAAAGTAAACAACTATATTGTAAACCAACAAACATTCCTGAGCTTTCAAACTAAAAATGAATATCATATCCGAACTAATATGCATTGTGATTCTGAGAATGTAGTCTATTTGATCAATTGTGCCTTTGCCAGAAACAGTATGTTGGTGAAACAAAAAATGCATTTAGAGTGCGTGCTAGACGCCACGTTTCTGATATTAACACCTCAGCAGATACGCCAATTGCTCAACATTTCCAACTTCCGGATCATTCAGTTGAACATCATTTTGAAATCATGCCAATAGAACAGATTCCTACCTTCGATAGTGAGGAAGAAACGAGTTCGTTTCGCAAAATCCGAGAGGGCCATTGGATTAGAACACTCCAAACAAAAGCACCATTTGGAATAAATGTAGATTCGGGAATATCACAAAAGAACAAAATTATCCCATTTCAACTCATATACAATAGACGTAATGTTGAATTAGCGAAAACCATGAAAGACGAATATTCACAGTTGCAATCTAAATTAAAGGAACCGATCAAAGCACGACCAGTAATAGCTTACAATAGAAATCCAAACCTGAAAGATTTGCTAGTAAGATCAAAGTTAGACCTTATAGTTCCTGATAACAATGACAAGGTTTCATCCCTCCCTACCTATTCTTAAATAAATCTAATCCCAACCAAAATCAATGGTGGGGCAACATGAAATCATATCCGTAGGACATCTTTTAATTTTGTGTCTGCAAAAGTGTGTGTATGTGTGCGTGCGTGCGTGCGTGCGTGCGTGCGTGCGTGCGTGCGTGCCTGCGTGCGTGCGTTCGTTCGTGCGTCCGGGCGTTTGTTCGTATGTGTGTATGGGTGTGTGCTCGTACATCCGTACGTGTGTGCATCTATACTTGCGTGGGTGTATGTGTGCGTGTGTATGTGGGTGTGGGTGCATTAATTCGTGAGTACATTAGTGCCTGGGTGTGTGCGTGCATGCATTCTTGCGTCCGTTCGTGCATGCGTTCATGCATGCATTATTGCGTGCATTCGTGCATGTATTACTGTGTGCATGTATTATTGCATGCATTCGTGCATTCGTTCAGATGTGTGCGTGCGTGCGTGCGTGCGTGCGTGCGTGCGTGCGTGCGTGCGTGCGTGCGTGCGTGCGTATGTACGTGCGTATGTACGTGCGTATGTGTGTCTGATTCCTCTATAATGTAGGATCAATCCCAGCCTTTACCTGTTAAAGCGACCTACTGATTAATTCACTTTACCCCAACTAATCTCAAGGGGGGACCACTCTAAGTAAATCTAAACTTGGTCTCGATAGGACAAATTTAGGCAAAGAAATTTGTAATTAAATTCCTGTGCCAATGCGTTATTTTTCAATGTAAAGACAGACAGACAGACAGACAGACAGACAGACAGACAGACAGACAGACAGACAGACAGACAGACAGAGACAGACAGACAGACAGACAGACAGACAGACAGACAGACAGACAGACAGACAGACAGACAGGTATATACTAGTTTTCGAGTCGCACATAATCGCCAAATAATCTGAAAGGCCAAATGAACTTATGCCATTGCGACCATCCGTTGTGTCTGTCCGCCGTCCGTCTGACTGTCATCCATCTGTTCGTCCATCGTCCGTCAACTTTTCCTTTTAAACGACTTCTTCTCAAGAACCACTGGGCCGATTTCAATTATATTTGGCAGGAAACATCCATCGGGCATAGATATTCAACTTTGTTCAAACGAAGCCAATCGGCCAATTTGGATGACGGCCATCTTGGATGTTGGCCGATTTTTAGAAATATCTTTTAAAATCTTCTTCTCCGAAACCGCTTGGGGGGATAGATTCAAAACTCATGAAATATCATCTAGGGCAAGAGTTGAACCAAGTTTGTTCAAGGGAATGTGATTGGCCAAATAGTTCGACGGCCATCTTGGATGACCTACGTTTCTGAAAATGATTTCTTCTCCAGAACTGATAAACGGATCGGGCTGAAATTTGGCAGATATGGTTAGGAACTAAGGATCGTTTGTTCAAGGGAAGTTGATTCGTCAAAAACATGGCCGCCGTGGGCCAATCGAAATGTAGCGTGTTTGGCAGCCATATTGGATGTTTTTACTTGATGGATTTTGAGGCCAAAATTGGTTTTATATATGTTTATGGGTTCTCTGATGTCAAATTAGCTATTTTCGAAATTGTCAGATAAACGGTTTGGCGGCGATCTTGGATCTTTTTCCCGGCCAAAGGCTCCAATGCTAAAGCAATGGGAAAATTAAAATGTCTTCTCGAGAAGCACTGGGCCGATTTCAAGTACATGTAGCAGGAATCACCCGTAAGGCATAGGTGTCCAAGTTTGTTCAAACGAAGCCAATCGGCCAATTTGGCCAGCGGCCATCTCGGATTTTTGCCATTTCTTAGAAACTGTCTTTAAAAATCTTCTTTTCCAAAACCATTACAGCGATCGATTCAAAAGTCATGAAATATGATCTAGCCCAAGAGCTGAATCATGTCTGTTCAAGAGAATTTGATTGACCAAATCGGTCGGCGGCCATCTTGGATGACCCAGTTTTCGCGAAAACAACTTCTTCCTCAGAACCGCTGAATGAATTGCGCCCAAATTTGGGAGATATGATTAGGGCCTAAGGACCATTAAAGTTTGTTCAAGGGAAATTGATGTGTAAAAAATATGACCGCCCAGGACAAATCAAAATGTAATGCCTTTGACTGCCATTTCAGATTTTTTTATTTGATGGATTTTCAAGCCGAAATTGATTTTTATGTAGGTTTTTGAGTATGCTGATTTAAAATTTACCACGGTTGAAACTGTCGGATTAACGGTTTGTGGGCCATCTTGGATCTTTTTCCCGCCAAAAAGTTCCCATACTAAAGCAATGGAAAATTTAAAATGTCTTCTCGAGAACCACTGGACGGATTTCAAGCATATTTAGCATGAAGCATGCTTAGGGCATAGAGATCTATGTTGGTTCAAACAAAGCCGATCGGGCAATTTGGGCGGCGACCATCTTGAAATTTTGTCGATTTTTTCTCTAAAAATTTGCTCTGAAACTGTTTGGGGATTGATTTCAAAATCATGAAATATCAGTTTGGGTAATACCTGAACCAAATTTGTTCAAGGAACTTGTTTGGCCAACTGGTTACTCGGTCATCTTGGATGACATAGTTTTCGAGAAAACGACTTCTCCAGAACCACTGGACGGGTCGGGACAAAATTCGGGAGATATGATTAGGGACTAAAGGCCACCAGAGTTTGTTCCATGGAGATATGTCAAAACAACATGTTCGCCATGAATCAATCAAAATTTAGTTTTTTTGGTGGACATCTGGTATTTTCTGCAGATTTCTGAGAAACTCATAAAAAGACAACTTATTAGCCACTGGGCCAATATTAGTAAAACTTGACTAACCTTCTTTACAGAAATTTGATTCGTAAATTTTTCCAGTAGTCATTTCGTTTTTGTTCGGTTGTGCCAGTGGCCAATAGTTGCAGATGAGCGATACAGGCCGCTTGGACCTCTTGTTATAGCCTCAACTGATAACTGATTCATTAAAGCTAAATAGTCACGGAGACGCCTGCCTGCATACCTACCCTCCCCGCCCTCCCTCTCTCTCGCTCTCTCTCTCAATCTCCCTCCCTCCCCCTCTCTCTCTCTCTCTCTCTCTCTCTATCTCTCTCCTCTCTCTCTCTCTCTCTCTCTCTCTCTCTCTCTCTCTCTCTCTCTCTCTCTCTAAATCATCCTATTATTCTTTTCTCTGTAACCTAATTACTTACATTTATCGTTTGCCTTGTTCCGATGTTGGGAATTCTTATGAATACCAATATTCAGTCTGTGTAGGTAGTCCGTAGTCGTCCTACTATACGTCAACACGCTGTTTAATTTACAATATTCCCATCTTGCTCTGGCTTTAGAGCTCGGAGACTATAAATATTTTACCGCCATTGATGACTGTAAATTCAATTTCAAAACGCTCACAAGGAAAACTGATGAGCGTATTTGTGCTAAAAGCTGTTTTTAAAGTATGACGCGTTAGTAATTGAGACATATGCGGCCTTCTCAGAATTGTTAAACATTTTACGGACCAACAGGCGGACAACAGACAGACAGACCGAGCGACCGACATACAAACCGAGTTACACATGTTGCGAATCTCAACTAAAATTGGACGGCTTTGAGTTGGTATGTGATGACGGAATAGACAAGAAGACTACTCTAAGTTTAGAATTCTGATTCAAAGTATGGAAAGTTAATTCATTCATTATTTATGCGAATAATTGTTCAACATTGTTCAGTCAGAGTTATTTGTAAAAAATAACACCAACATTCTCATATTTACCTAACTTCATTTTAATCTAAGGAACAACTTTTTCGCATAAAATCTTCTCACACGCAACACGTTGACAGTAAATACACGACATTAAACACATATGATAATTAAACCTTTGGTCCCGTAGTATAGGTTAAATGGCCACATTTAGTAAGAAGTAAAAGACAGCTCCCGCGTGTTTGATCTCGGTGCTATTTAACCCTTCAGAGGTCGGTGACCAAAACGACAAATTATTTACGATGTAACGTGGCCCACGAATAACATCCTGAATATTTTGCAACTAATTTGATTGGGATCTGTTGCTGCCTTAGGCAGCAACAGTTCCCAGTCAAATTAATTTCAAAATTTTCAACAATTTCCTGTATTTCTCTACGGAATTTGAGACATTTGGAATTCAAGGTTCAACTTCAAAGCGTTGTTGTTGTTGTTGTTGTTGTTGTTGTTGTTGTTGTTGTTGATGGTGGTGGTGGTCGTGGTGGTGGTGGTGGTGGTGGAGGTGGTGGTGCTGGTTGTGGTGGTAGTGGTGGTGGTTGTTATTGTTGTTTGGTTTTATTGGCCGCATTTGTAGCTATGTATTTACGACGTGGTACAATTGGTTGAAATATGGCAGCAAAATATCCCTGCGAGTCGACTGCGCCGTTATTAATTTTGTCAACATATAAATCCTACAGCCACATTTTATTAGAGAAACAACCAGCTAAAACCGGGTAAATGATGAAGTAGGTGTCTATTCAAATTACGTACGAGGTACCTGTTTATAGGCGCGCACACACACTAGGATACTTGATCATATAATAGCAAGTTGTTTATATTTAGAAGCTTAAATTATGTACCTCAATGTAAAGAAATAAAATAAATTTTAACATGATTTCATTCAGTATAAATTAAAGGTGTATATTCACAGCAAAATGTTTGAAAATAAAATTGTCAGAATTGTATGCTTTTAGAGACTTAAATTGTGGGCCTAGATATAAGAAAACGAAAAAAATCTTAACATTTAATGATTTCATTCCGTATTACGAACCCCAGAAGGCTTATTCGAAATTCATAATTCAAAACTCGACTTCGAAATTCAAAACTCGATTTCGAAATTCAAATCTTAAATCAGCCAATCAGATTTTGTGTGTGTACATGGATACTTCGCACATAATGAATTCCAGGAAATAGATCAAGCCTGAATAAAGCTACTACAATTACTGATGTGCAAATGGGCCGAAATGAAAACTATAATAAGGGCTTAATGGTCAACATGTTCTCGATACTGATTGGCTATACACTGCACATACATACATACATACATACATACGTACTAATCTAACAATCACCTATCAGACTTCGAAAAACTAAGAGTTTTTGCTTCTCCACGTTATCACTGCTTTACAATGTTGACATGATTATTTTTCATTCGGTTTATACAATATAATGGCAAACTCAACCAATAACTGCGTGATGAAAAATTTACAGAAGGAAACCATATGGCTGCAATTTTACGATATACATATTTCACAAGTAAAAGCACAAGTCTCTGTGACAGCAAAAACACGCTACCGTCCTAAATTAACTATGGTGGACGTGGTCTTGAGTGCATGATGCTAAATGAAAATGGGCAAGACTGAAATCTGGGGCCTTTTGCCACAACCTATGCCACTATGTGCTTGTATGACGATATGTCCGTATGTATGCCGCACATGTTTTGAAATGTTACCCCCAACACCCATAACCACCACACCAATATAGCGATAGCTACCCTAGTCATACCGATTCATAGCAATACACACATATTTCAATCCCTAATACCTATCCCCATCACATGCACCAATGGACCTTTCGATTTTTAGCTATGCCCCGCCCGTCACTAGCTAAGCTCCACCCACACCTCGCCGTATTGGGATTGATCGATCCCCAAATGTCCTAGCTATCAATTTCCTGAAAACTATACAGGGAAGCTGTTGAATATTTTGTAACTAAATTGACTGGGTGCTGTTGCTGTCTAGAGCACTAACAACTTCAGCAATACTTCTTTCAATATCCGTAATAGATGTAAGAAATTATTAAGATTAGGCTTCACATTATAGTGGATACTTTGTCAAATCATTCGCGGGTCACTTAATAACTGCGCTTTGCTTAAGCCTTGGGCTTATGACTATACTTATATAACCCAATAGCCTATACCAGCTTATTACATATCATATTAGACATCAGAATACATCTATAGCTGCTGAAGCAACCACCTGCCCTTTGGACCAATAACATGGTGGTTCGTTAAGACAGTGGTCTCTTAACCACGTGTGTTAAAAACCATCTTCTGCCTCCAAAAGAGACATCATATAGCAGCTTATTTATTTTAAGCGGCTCTGTCTATATAGTGGTTAATTGTCTGTGCTCCCTAGGGTGGTCACTCAAGACAGGTTATATATATATATATATATATATAATATATATATATTATATATATATATATATATATATATATATATATATATATATATATATATATATATACAATTTACACTATGTGATACTGGTATGCTATGTCAGTGTGTTATACCATAAGTATGATAAGCCAGTAGCCTAGACCTGTCTGCTATGCTACAGAGTGTAGGTGTATGTTAGACCACTAGACTATACTAGTATGTAGGCCAGGAGGCCAGGCCAGGCTATTAGACTAGATAAGATATTAGGCAAATAGGCTATGCTAGTAGGTTACCCCCAATACACTAGACCAGTAGACTCTGCTATGCCAAGGTAGTAGCATGTCATTATACCGCTAGGTCAGTAGGTTAGAAGGTTATGCCAGGAAGCTTGTAGATTTAGTTAATAGGCTAAACCACTAGGCTAGGCTAGTAAGTAGGGTGGGGATATCTATTATGCTAGCATGCTATGCGATTCGGTTAGCCGGTTAGTCAGTGGACTAGGTCAGTAGGCCAGATCGGGCTATGAAGCTTAGACAATATGCTAAACCTGTCGGTTAGTTAGACCAGTAGGCATGCCAGTAGGCAAGGGCTCGCTATGCTCATAAGCAAGTGAGTAGACTAGGCAGTCTAGTCTAGTAGGCTATGCTGGTCGCCTAGGACAGTAGAACAGTGGGCCAATATATTAATATATAGAGCAGTAGGTTAGACTGATAGGATAGGTTATGGTAGTCTAGTAGGCTGAGCTATGATATTAGGCTGTGCTAGCAGGCTATGCTAGTAGGCAATGCTAGAAGACTAGGCTAGTAGGCTAGGCTACTACGCTAGGCCAGTAGGCTATGCTAAAAGTGGTTTTGCTTGTCTAGGATAGTGCACTAGGCTAACGTAGTCCTGTCTGCATTGATATTTGTAGCAGTGGTGTATTGGTATGGTATGGTAGCAGTGGGTGAATGGGTAAGGGTTGGTGCTATGGGTGTATTGGTAGCGGTAGATATGGGTATGCGTAGATATGTGCATATGGCTTTGCCTAGAAATGTTTGTTTACAGTGGGTGTATGTTTATGGTAGCGATCAGTGTAAGGTGGATATGAGTGTGTGTATTGGGATAACTATTGGTGTATCGGTTTGCGACGAACTGGTGGTTAAAAGTATAGATATGCGATTGTATCCGTTCATACA
The DNA here is from genome assembly GCA_034401795.1 of Chaetoderma sp. LZ-2023a. NCBI lineage: Eukaryota > Metazoa > Mollusca > Caudofoveata > Chaetodermatida > Chaetodermatidae > Chaetoderma > Chaetoderma sp. LZ-2023a. Next base: position 53,833,274 of record CM067371.1, on the reverse strand, counting down.
TAGGGGTAGCCAATTTTCAATTTATAGGACTGTTTATAATAGACTGATTTAAGATTTGAATTTCGAGATTGAGTTTTGAATTTCGAAATCGAGTTTTGAATTCCGAATTTTAATTTCGAATGAGCCTTCTGGGTTTTCGTACCGTATGAATAAATATAATTGTGTAAGTTGTAAAATTTATTTAGAGACACGAGTCCCTAATTCAACTTCGCAATTAAAAAAATTATAATAATGTGTAGGAAAAGAAATCATCATATACGCTAAGATTTATTTCGTTTCATTACTCCCAGGCACACAATTTAAGCATCTAAAAGTACACAATTTAAAGAATTTGATTTTTCAAGCGTTTTACTGTGAATATGCATCTTTAAAATATATGTATTTTAGCCGTGAAGCTAAATTAGGTATACGAGAAACTAAGAAAATTCTAATAATTTATACGGAATGAAATTATTATATGTTAAGATATATTTCGTTTCATAACGTTGATATACACAATTTAATCCTCTAAAAGTATGCGATTACGATTAAAATATTTTCATTCGGAGGCATTCGGGTGTGAATGTGCGCCTTGAAAGGCCCGCATTGACTCCAAAATGCTTGAAAATAAAATTCTAAAAATTGTATCCTTTTAGAGGCTTAAATTGTATAGAATGTGTACCTCAATGATGTGAAACGAAATAGATCTTAACGGATAATAATTTCGTTCGATATAAATTAATATATTTTTTGTTGTGTGGTTTAATTAGCTGTATGTGTTTTTATTCAATTTCCCAACTTAAAAATTAAGCCCCTATATTAATTTATACGGAACGAAATCGTCATATGCTAAGACTTATTTCCTTTCATCACATTGATGTACGTAAGTTAAGCCGCTAAAAGTATACAATTTTAACAATTTTATTTTTAAGAATTCTAATGTGCCTTTAAAATATTCTACCAACCAGCTATATATCTGAAATCAACGATGCCGAAAAGGTAATCGCTAAAGAACAGTTTCACTTACAGATGATGTGACCGAAATCAGCAACGGCTTTCAGTCGGAGTCCACCTCACTAGCCAATATTCTTCTATATATCCTGCTTGAACATCAACTAGAACAACATTGCAAAACGCATCCAAGTAAACACTGATTTTCTGTCGCAATTAATAGAGCGTGTCACACTTACAATTATAGGCCACAACTTCTTTCTATATCCTATCTTAAAACCGTTTAACAATCAAACTGGCTAAGAAACGGCTTCTGCATCGATCGTGAGAAATGCCCATTTGCGTACCAAGAGAAGACTATTTTTGAAAATTTACCACTGGAATGACTGGCTCGATGATCCCTGTAGGTGGGGCTTAGAATACACCTTCCGTATCCTCTGCGTGTTGTAAGAGGCGACTAAAGGAGGTACGGGTGAGGTAACCCTGACAGCAACCTCGAGTGCTGAAGACGGAGGTTCCAGGCCGCACGCGCACTCTAATAAACCATGGATCCACGCGCTTAACGCTTATAATCATGTCGAGCCAGTCATTCCAGGTGTAAATTTTCAAACGATAACTTCTCTTGGTCTGCAAATTAACATCTTCGCTGAGAAAATTTAAATATTCTTGAACAAATTTAATGGTTAACGATAGAAGGGTTAGTTTTCAATTCAGTTTATTTTCTCAAATTACATTGAAATATACTGAACCAAAAAAGTTTAGCAAAACTGAGAATATTACTGTATAAATGTTATTTAACAAAAACAATAAATTGATTCAAATATATTATTTAATTGATAGGTCATTTTCCAATTTGAATAACAGTCTCTTGTTACTGTGATGCTAGCATGGCACCTTTAACACGGCATCAGTCAACGGAAGGGCCCAATTTAAATAATGACACTGGGCTGTCAATACCGGTTGTGACCTCCCGCGCGCATTAACCACCGCCGTACATCGATCGCTTTCTCATGCTTCGAATTAAGCACCTGATGTTCACGAAGAGGAATCGCAGCCCATTCCTGGAGCAGTGCAGCTTCCAGCTCCCGCACGTTGTGAAGGATGTGGGTGGTTCTCACGCACCATACGGCCAAAAATGTCCCACACGTGTTCGATAGGAGACAGGGTCCGGTGATCGCGCTGGCCAGTCCAACACCGGAAAGTTGTTGGCCTCAAGGAAATCACTTGTGACCCTAGCTGAATGAGGACTGGCGTTGTCTTGCTGGGACATAAAGTATGCATGATGCTGCATAAAAGGGATGACAACAGGGCCGACAACTTCTTCACAGTAACGTTGAGCCGTTAAATTTACGCGGATCACAATAAGATCTGTTTTGCCATTTTCATGGATTCCAGCCCACACCATGACACTTCCGCCACCGAATTCTGCCGTGCTGAATGATGTTGGCTGCATCATACCGTTCTCCTAAACGTCGCCAAACCCGTTGCCTACCATCCGCCACATCCACACAAAAACCTCGACTCATCCCTGAACAAAACGTGGGCACCATTGTTGAGCAAGCCATCGCTGATGAGTTCTTGCCCATGCAAACCGATTCTCGATGTGACGCTCTGTAAGCGGAACAGCAACAAGTGGACGACAGGCGTGCCAGTCCAGCATCATGGAGTCTGTTTCGTGCAGTTTGTGCATGCACTGTAGTGCCGGTAGCGGTTGTGCAAATTACGGGACAGCTGCGGCGCAGTCCTCAAACCTGTGACGTCGTGATGACGTCACTAAGTAGCGGTCTTCTCGTGGTGTTGTTGCTCTCGGTCTGCCAGATCGTGGTCGGTCATTAACATGCCCAGTTTCCTTATCACGTTGGCGGAGACGGGGAAATGGTTGTGGCGTGAACATTAAAATGTCGAGCAACAGCGCGAATGCTCTGCCCAGCAGCGAGTCTTCCCATTGCTTCATGGCGCTGATTTTCGGGTAGGCCAGGGCGGCGGCCCATGTTCGGTAGGGTACACCTTTAAGCATTTTCTGTTAACGTTCGTTATCTGCTTTTGCAATATGGTGAATTTTTTGCCTTCGCTACCCGCCAATGCGGACCAGTGCATGAAAAAATGCATTTTCACATGCAGTAAGCGTGCGGCCGAGAAATGCAAGAAATGATCAGCGAGACATTACATTGACGAAACATGCCTGCAAATTTGGTTATACATGGACGCATAGTTTTAATACAACAAACCAAACTTCACTGTTGCTAAACCTTTTTGGTTCAGTATATATCCGTATTTTAAATCATTTCTGATACCTTCCTATAGCCTACCACCACCTTATTGAGCAAAATGAATTAGACACTAGGAGTTGGAGCCGAACGTCGGTGGTTCCTTAACGAACATGATCGAGAGCACAAACGTCATAATACACCACCATAAATTCTCATTCTGACATCATGTGTTCAAGCTAATCGGATGAGCTACTGAGTCTTAAAGGAAACGAAAATTAAATTTCGATAACAACCACTAACTATAAAGGTATGTATCATATTTGATAAATTAAAAAAGAAGTTTTCACAAACTTTATCACTGTTAAAATTCTGTTTAAAGCCAAGAATTCTGACACACCATACAGTTCACAGTATGACGTCATCGCATGAATTATTAACTACATGGATTGAAACTATGCAACACGTGTTTTGAGATTGCAAGAAACTGACGTCTAATACAGTTACTAAACAGGACATCTTATAAATATGGGATTTGTGGACTAGCTACCCGCTGACCCCACGGCTACCTTTTTGGTACCCGGGTAATATTTGCAGATGACTTTTGACACTGTACACGTCAAATATGTTTTGCGTCACATTCTCAGTCGTGAATATTCATAACATCGTCATCACGATATGTCACTGGATATAGGACCAACTACTTCGGTCGCTATAGACAGTGAGTATTTGTAGATACGTCATCGGCAATAGGGACAATTATTTAGGTCGCTATAGACAGTAAGCAAATAAGTATATTCCTAGTAGGTCGTTATGACATGAGATGAGTTGGGTAGCTTTTATGTAGTAATTTATTTATATCCGTATCGGGATTATACCACTGTTATTATTAGTTATCCATGTTGCTTACTGAAGGTATAAATTATGTATTTTATGTGAACCTTTCAGAGGGTTTTTAAATTGATGATTATGATCCCTGGTGATGGATAAATTAGTTTAGCCACATTTGATTTACGTTGGATTAAAATTGGTTGCTACAATCAATCTAGTTTTGTCATTTTCATGGTCAGGATTTACAATAGATAAATTAGGCGAACCCACGCAAAGTCATAGTCATAATCGTTTATAGGAATTGAACTGAATCTGTAACCCTTGGTTGGTTAGAAACGGGTTCTGTCACTTTAATATAAGGTACGGATACCGTGACGGTAAGACGCTGTTGGATTAAGATCGGGATAGATCTTAGGATGATTTCTAGATACTTAATACAACAAGGTCTTACGAGATGGTTTATTAAGATGGATATTTACATGATTCGAAGAAGCAAGTCAGATAGCAGAAAAAGAGTATACAGATCCAGTTATATGATTCAGCACCACGCAGAAATCCCATGATGTATGTGTAATTCTGGTAATTACCCAGAATGTACATGTCAGGTCAGAGATCACCTAGGCATACGTCATGACATCCCATAACCATTAGTTATCGAGTCCAAATATAATGTACCAATGATAAAGTAATCCTATTAGGTTAATACTTGGATGGTTAACGCTTTTATCACAATAAAACCAGCGAGTAATAGGCACAAGATATACAAGGAATGAATGCTTGACGAGGCTTGTCAAGGCAAGATTTGTGCACATGTTCTGTTAAGAGGCATCACATGCATACTCTCTCTCTCTCTCTCTCTCTCTCTCTCTCTCTCTCTCTCTCTCTCTCTCTCTCTCTCTCTCTCTCTCTCTCTCTCTCTCTCTTCCATCGATTTTTCTACTTTTCTCTCACAGTATGTGTTACATGTAGGCCTATATACTATATGAATTTTTTTTCTGCTGCCAATTAACCGTTCTGTAGGGAGAGGGCGTCTCTAAGTTGATAGAACTTGTGCCCAATTCCATTGTACACATATGTTAGAATAAAACACGTTAAAAAAATCAATGGGTGAGAAAGTATGCCACGTCCTCAGCAATGGGTCAATAAGTGTGCTGCATCCTTAACAATGGGTTACAATTTTGCCTCATCCTCAATAATGGGCCAAAAGGTATGCCTCATCCTCAACAAAGGGTCAATGAGCGTGTCATATCATCAACAATGGGTCTAAAAGTGTGCCGCATCCTTAACAAGAGGCCAAAAAGAATGCCTCATCCTCAACATTTTCCTTATATAGGCGGCATATTCTGTCTTTAAAAATGGTATTATAGCGTTTCACAGTTTCAACCTCAGGCCTATAAGATACAATCCTCAGTCTAGTAATATCGATCATTAACTAGTATGATAGGAAGCATAGATACGGCTCGAAATGAAATAACCAATATGTTCTTAGCTTGTTTCCATGCAACTTGTCCTTTCTTACATCATCAAAGATGTCCTCCGTCCAAATTACAGAATAATTTTGTTACAACTTCTGCCGAATACGTTTTCGTTAAACTACAACTTGATTGTAGTACTTGTTTTGGTGTAAGGAGAAGTGAAAATCGAGAATAAATACAGCTGACCCGTCACTTTTTGCTCATGTAATATAAGCTTAATATTAAATTGAACCTTTCCAGTTTTAGCCCATTTCTATCTAAGCTCCACCCACACCTCGATCGTGTTGGGATCGATGGGTCCATAAACTGACTGACTATCAATTTGCAGAAAACTATACAGGTAAGCTGTTGAATATCTTTAATCTAAGTTGACTGGTTGCTGTATATAATAAAATATTCGACAGCACGTTTATTAAATAGCACATACGTACAATTCATACAACCTGATGAACTAGTAAGTGTTTAAGTGGACTAAATCGAGCCATTCATGACGTAATCGTTATGACGTCATCCTGCACGCCACTTAGTTGATTATGAGGTTATATGATTGACTGAGGAAATGGATTTATGAATTGGACTTCTCACGTATAGAATCTTTAAATACTCTTTAGTAAAGTGATATTCTTGCATTTAAACAACGTGCATGGATTAAAATAACCCCATATCGTGATACGGGAGTTTAAGATTTTACACGTAAAACGGTATTTTCCTCCATGTTTGTGACATCGCGATGAAAGGTTTTATCAACCGCAATTGACATTTACAGTTTTAGCTATGCCACGCCTATCTCTATCCAAGCTCCACCCACACCTCGCTCGTACTAGGATCGATCGATCTCTGAACTCCCTGACTATCAATTTCCAGGAAACTATACAGGTAATCTGTTGAGTATTTCGAAACTAATTTGACTGGGTGATGTTGCTGCCTATGGCAGCAACAGCGCCCGGCAGCAACAGCGCCCGGCAGCAACAGCGCCCAGTCAAATTAGTTACAAAATATTCAACAGCATGCTCATTAAATAGTAGAGCCATACAATTTGTACAACGTGCCGAACTATTAAGAGTCAAAAGAGTTATATATAATCATTTATGACGTAATGATTATGACGTCATCCTACACGGAGCTTAACTCATTATGATGTCTTATGACGTCAGCTGATAATGGATACTCTGGAAAGGTGATATATTATTCATGGAATAAGGCTATAGGGTTCACTGTGTCAGAAGCGTTCTCGAAATTAATAAAACGTGTATTAGTAGGTTTAAATTCTTTTGAGAATATTTATCAAACCAAAACGTCTTGAGAGCAAATATGTGATGGCTTACCGTTTGTGAGGTCAATTTGACCATTAGAAATAATGTGATGTCCTCCGGGCCGTCAAATCGCGTATTGAGTATCTAGTAACTAGTCTATTTTAAAGAAAATTGGTGTAATAAAGCCTGTACACTATACTGCTTGGTTAAATCCTGAATGAATGACTGCATTAAATATCCTTGGTGTATGAAAAGATGTGTTCGACCATATTTTATCATCACATTAAGTTTTGATCGAATCGACCTTATATGTATTGCCTTTAAGTGATTTCAGTGGATTGCACAGCTCTGTGCCCCATATTCTATTGTAGTAACAATTCCAATTTCTATCAACATATTTTGAAAATTACGATTAACAGTAGTGGAGAAATCATTTAACCACGCTTCAACAGATATCGTGATCTATAATAATACAATCATCTTTTAAAGAGTTTCAAATACACTTTGGAGTCTTTATCTTGTAAATTTCCAAGTTCATTATAAAGATGGTGTATTTTCTTCCTTTACATTTTCTAGGATTGCCATAGCATTTAAGAACCTAATGATCTGAGGCTTTTATAAAAGGATCTATGATAAATGTATTGAACATCTCTGTTTCTTATTCAAGCTATCTTTTAACGGTGGTCAATGATAGATCTTGTAACCTCTGTTCGTAGATTTTAAGTGGCTTACTATTATTAGAATTTCTAGTGAGTCATGTCGTTTCCAGCGATTTATCAACATCGTTGTAAATCACTGTGTTATATGCCCACCAACATGAAGTTTATTTTTTATCTGTGAGCTATACAAGACATAGTATTGTGTAATTCCGCCGATTCTTCAATATTGAAATTAAAATTCTGTGTAGTCCCCCAGCGCAACCACTAACAGTTGACAAGACTCTATGCCTCAGCTGATCAACTAGGACCTAGTATGTTTTTACTACTACTACTACTACTACTACTACTACTACTACTACTACTACTACTACTACTACTACTACTACTACTACTACTACTACTACTACTACTACTACTACTAATAATAATAATAATAATAATAATAATAATAATAATAATGATATCGCCGCCGCCGCCGCCGCCGACGACGACAACGACCACATTCCATGTAACTGCCGTTGAACGTGTAAATGTATGTATTAATGGACCCTATATGCCACATTGTGGCATGGGTGTAAATAAATTGAATTGAATTGAATTGATACGTTAAAACTAAGATGACGGTATAAATCCGTATATGTAACAACAATGGGCAGCGATCACTGTACTGCCCACAACAAGTATTGCATTGTTAAAGGTGCATATTCACACCAAAATTACTGAAAATTAAATTGTTTAAATTATATACTTTTAGAGACTTAAACTGTCAGCCTATATGCAATGAAACGAAATAAATCTTAACATATGATGATTTCATTCCATATAAATTAATATAATTTTTTTAATTGCGAAATTGAAATAGAGGCACGAGTCCCTAATACAAATTCACATCTTAAAAAATTATATTAATTTATACGTAATGAAATCATCATATGTTAAGCTCTATTTCGTCTCATTACACAGTTTAGGCCTTTAAATGTATACAATTTAAACAATTTTATTTTCAGTAATTTTGCTGTGAATATGCACCTTTAAATGAATAAAAACACATGGATAAATCCCATTTGTGTTTTAAATAGAAACCCCATTCATAACAGGCGCTTTGATGTATGGTTAAATTATCATAGTTGTAATAACTATACCTTTACACCTTTTAACCCATCATGTCATACAGCACAACATCTACAGTAATATGCTGGTGAATATTTTGAAACAAATATGATTAAACGTTGCTGCAGTGCATGTTAGCAACGGCTACGAGTTAGCTTATTTAGAAAAATATCAAGCAACTATGTCGTTGCGTTGACATAGAAATGCTGAAATATTAGGGTCGAATGGCCACGCCACGCTACGGCGCGTTAGTGAGTGTGTAGACTACGACTCTTAACTATGTATATACAAACACACACACACACACACACACACACACACACACACACACACACACACACACACACAACACACACACACACACACCACACACGCACGCACGCACGCACGCACGCACGCACGCACGCACGCACGCACGCACGCACGCACGCAGGCAGGCAGGCAGGCAGGCAGGCACGCACGCACGCACGCACGCACGCACGCACGCACGCACGCACGCACGCACGCACGCACGCACGCACACAGACAGACAGACAGACACACACACACACACTCACTCACTCACTCACTCACTCACTCACTCACTCACTCACTCACTCACTCACTCACCCACCCACCCACCCACCCACCCACACACACACACACACACACACACACACACACATTGTATCCATTGTGTTTTTTCTTTCGCTTCACGCTTGTGTTCACTAAGTCCTAATCAAAACGCTCTACGGTAATGCAGCTAACAATAGCGAGTAACACCTTTGTCACATATATACTTACAATTAACACAGCGTTCTTCTTCACCGTAGATTCAATTTGTATTTTCCGCTCTTTAGTTAATTAGCAGTTTCACGAACGACATTTCTGCATTTAATAATGGACCTTTACAGTTTTAGCTATGCCCCGCTCATCTCTATCTAAGCTCCACACACACTTTGCCCGTGTTGGGATCGATCGATCGAGAAAATTATATAGGTAAGTTGTTGATTATTTTGCAACTAATTCGACTGGGTGCTGTTGCTGCCTATGGCAGCAACAGCGCCCAGTCGAATTAGTTTCAAAGTATTCAACATCATTTTTATTAAATAGCAACGACATACAATTTGTACAGCAACGCTTAGTCCGTCATGAATTAAGCATTCGTGACGAACCTATCTACGTCATTCATGACGTCATTGATTATGACGTCAATCAACACGTCACACAGTTGAGTATAAGATCATATGATGCATAGATAAACTGGAAAGGTACGTTTAGAGGATTAAATTAATGAAAATACCAGGATTGATGATTTGACCAGTATGGTGACAAATAAAACTCCAAATAAAAAACTGAAAAATGTAAAAGATTTTTTTAAATAAAGAAAACTGGTGATATCGCCGCGCCGCCTAAATGGTACATATAAGTTTTGACCCATTTTCAGTCTTAAGCGGGACCGTGGGTCATACCCCATGTAAGCGTGAGGGTAAATAACATCTGTACTACTAAAATCACTTAGCTTTCAAAAGACGAAGATAAACTTTAAACTGAGGCATCATCTCTATGGTTTCAAATACACCTGCTCGATAGGGGCGAATATATATGAGATCTTTAATTGTGATCAACCAAAAATCCTTTGTCTTATTGCAAAAACCTATATTGGCACCAAAAGGTGCTCTTTAAAATCCCCTCTACGCGATATGTTTTAGACGTATTTTTGAGAGCCGACTAAGGGGATATATAAGGCAGGTTTGTCGTATCTTAGTTGATTCTAAAACGTACTATTTGCTTTGCATTGGTAGGTCTACAAATAGAATGATCGTACATTATGACAGATATTATTCTTAAGTTTACAAAAAGATGAAAAGACGACACGTATGACAAATATATGCGTAAGCCTAAGGGGCCATTTGACTAACGATTGGCTTGATGTCATGTCAGTGTATCTTGTATCATGTAGTTTCAAATGTGCATTGGTCAGGTTGTGCCCAAGGTATATTGGTATGGATTGGTTTGGATTAGATGAGATGATGTAGCGTGGCGTGGCGTGGCGTGGCGTGGCGTGGCGTGGCGTGGCGTGGCGTGGCGTGGCGTGGCGTGGCGTGTGGCGTGGCGTGGCGTGGCGTGGCGTGGCGTGGCGTGGCGTGGCGTGGCGTGGCGTGGCGTGGCGTGGCGTGGCGTGGCGTGGCGTGGCGTGGCGTGGCGTGGCGTGGCGTGGCGTGGCGTGGCGTGGTCACACATTCATTTTCCATGCGTCCATCCATGCACCCATCGATCCATCCATCGATCCATCCATCCATCCATCCATCCATCCATCCATCCATCCATCCATCCATCCATCCATCCATCCATCCATCCATCCATCCATCCATCCATCCATCCATCCATCCATCCATCCATCCATCCATCCATCCATCCATCCATCCATCCATCCATCCATCCATCCATCCATCCATCCATCCATCCATCCATCCATCCATCCATCCATCCATCCATCCATCCATCCATCCATCCATCCATCCATCCATCCGTCCGTCCGTCCGTCCGTCCGTCCGTCCGTCCGTCCGTCCGTCCGTCCGTCCGTCCGTCCATCCATCCATCCATCCATCCATCCATCCATCCACCCACCCGCAAACATGCCCAACAACCCACCCACCCACCAACTAACACAGCCAGCCAGCCAGCCAGCCAGCCAGCCAGCCAGCCAGCCAGCCAGCCAGCCAGCCAGCCAGCCAGCCAGCCATCCGGCCAGCCAGCCAATCAGCCGGCCAGTCGGCCAGTTGGTCAGCCAGCCAGCCAGCCAGACAGACAGACACACATACACCCTCCAACTAACCCATCGTTTTTCAATAAACCATTTAAAGATTCAACGATCCCAAGGGTATGGAATCGGCTAGGATATCTATACTCAAGTCAGCAATACCTACCAATTAAAGGTACGCATCCATAACTCTGTGAGAAGAAGAAGAGAACGGATGTGACTATGCGCTCACCAAAACTGCATACATGCACCTACTGGACCGTTCCATTTTTAGCAATGTTCCGCCTATCTCTAGCTAAGCTCCACCCACACCTCGCTCGTGTTAGGATCGATCGATCGATCTCTGAACTCTATGCCTATCAATTTCTAGAAAACTTATACAGGTACGCTATTGACTATTTTGGAACTAATTTGACTGGGCGCTGTGGCTGCCTACGGCAACCACATCGTCCAGTCAAATTAGTCTCAAAATATTTAACGGGATGTTTATTAAATTGTAGAGACATACAATTCGTACTAAATCGTATAACGTGTAGGATTATTAAGTTAAAAACGGGCCAAAAAATTTATGACGTAATGATTATGACGTCATCCTACGCGCGGCTTATCTGATTATGACGTCATATGACGTCAGATGATCGACTGATGCTCTGGAAATGTGAAGTGACATAACACACTATGACTCGAACATGAAACGCGGCATGAGTACCAGACATATGGAATGGGATCTAGAGCGATATATACTCAGAACCCACCTTTATGAGATATGGCGAATGTTAAGATTCAGATTCAGATTCAGATTATTTTATTTACACCCCCAGGCCACATAATGGCATATGGGGAATATGAATTTACAGAAATTATAAATGTTATGGCGATCAGACATTATATATCAATTCATAATTACATATTTTGGTATTTATCTAGTTATATAACCACTGTTTGTGCTTTCGGTAGTAGCAGTAGTAGTAGTAGTAGTAGTGGTAGTAGTAGTAGTAGTAGTAGTAGTAGTAGTAGTAGTAGTAGTAGTAGTGGTAGTAGTAGTAGTAGTAGTAGTAGTAGTAGTAGTAGTAGTAGTAGTAGTAGTAGTAGTAGTAGTAGTAGTAGTAGTAGTGGTAGTAGTAGTAGTAGTAGTAGTAGTAGTAGTAGTAGTAGTAGTAGTAGTAGTAGTAGTAGTAGTAGCAGCAGCAGCAGCAGCAGCAGCAGCAGCAGCAGCAGCAGCAGCAATAGCAGTAGCAGTAGCAGTAGCAGTAGCAGCAGCAACAGCAGCAGCAGCAGCAGTAGTAGTAGTAGTAGTAGTAGTAGTAGTAGTAGTAGTAGTAACTTAGAATTATTATGAAAGTTACAGTTATTATTTACACGTACTTCATAATTAGTAATGACAGAATTATCACTGTTATTGTACCGCCATCTCAATAACAAAGTACTAAAAGCATAGTGGTCATATTGTGGGGGTCATTAGGATTTAGATTATAATAAATATATAATAACTGATTATAAAAAATGTCAGATTGGTATTGTTAGAAATGGGTTATTGCTGTAGGTAGTCATTTTTTAAACTAAAATACAGAACAACCTTATTTTCAACAATAGACAATTATATCCATTCATATCGCGACAGAGACTATTTTGGGTATTCACCACCGGCGTGACTTGCTCGATAACCGAACCAGTCATTGCTGTGTTAAATCTACAAAACAGCCTCTCATCGTGTTACTCTATAGTTTTTCTACAATTAGGTTTCTTGTTATTGTTTCTTGGATAGCCACAGTGTGGGTGCAACAAACTGGTTGTTAAGGCAGGTGGTTGTTTGCATTATGTGATTTTGGCGTCGGCTAAAATGTGACGTGTTTTTTATGACATCAGATACTTGGGTAACAGTTTTGGTTTAAGGGAAATCTTTAAGAGGACCACATTATAACGTTACACTATAACGTTAGCTGACAGCTAACGCATTTCTGTTATGACATCAGATACTTGGGTAACATAGGGTCAGTTCTTAGTTGGTTTAAGGGAAATCTTTAAGAAGACCACATTATAACGTTACACTATAACGTTAGCCGACAGCTGACGTATTTCTATTATGACATCAGATACTTGGGTTACTAGGGTCCGTTCTTGGCTAGCTTAGGGGAGATCTTGAATAACCAGTGTGGGACACCAAGCGGGTTACTAGGGCAGTTGCCTGCTTACGTTGTATGATTGTAACGTCATAGAAAAAGTGACACATTTTTATTATGACATCAGGTACTTGAGTAACAGATCGGATCGAATCTTAGGTAGTTTATGGGGAATCGTGTGCACCCACCCAGTGGAACATGTTCACTAATGCGGTCAGTTTGTTACATTTGGGTTCAAAAGCGTGTGGTCCGACTCGAGCACTAGTCTGAATGGAGCGACATCTAGCGGTAGAGTAGTTTTCTAGACATGGTTGACTACTATGTTTAAACCTTACTATTATTAATATTGTTGTTATTGTTGCTGTTGTTGCTGTCGCTGCTATAGTTATTGTTGTTGTCGTTGTTGTTATCGTCGACGCCGTTGTCGTTCTCGTTGTCGTTGTTGTTGGTGTTGTTGCTGGTGGTGGTGGTGGTGGTGGTGGTGGTGGTGGTGGTGGTGGTGGTGGTGGTGGTGGTGGTGGTGGTGGTGGTGGTGGTGGCGGTGGTACTTTGCAATTCTCGTCAATGTTGTGTTGTTAATCTGTGAGTCCATTGTGTATAGGGTTAATCAACGTTGGAAGTGCCTATTAATTTCTTCGATCATACGGCAGATCTTTATTAGTAATTTCTTGCTCTTCGTTGAAAGCAGTTGGTGAAATTTCGAAAAATTTGGTCTTTTATAATAGTGTCTTGGGAAGATTTCTATACGTTTATCGCTAAAGATACACATGCTATGGGAAGGAATTGCATTTCCAGATCAATAACCATTTGGAGAGACACATTGGTGGCATGGTTGATGGTGAGAACATGATGTGGGACCAACACAGTAAAAAACGATGAAAGTATAACACTAGCCACTAATGATGTGCAGACTAGAGATGGACTAAAATTTTGGCATCAATTTCTAGCAATTCCTCGCCTATTCCTAGCGAATCCCCGCCCACGCTTTGCCTGTGTTATGATAGATAGAACCCTGAACTCTCCTAATCTCGATTCACCTTTCCAGACTACCCACCCATCATATGACGTCACAATAAACTGCGTGATGTATACAATGACATCATAATGAATGACGTCGGTAAGTACGTCACGGACGCATATTTGAAGACGGTCAATGCGTTGTTGTACAAATTGTTTGCTTTTACTATTTAATAACTATTCTGTTGAATATTTTGAAACTAATTTGACTGCGCCCTGTTGCTGCCATAAGCAGCAAGAGCACCCAGTCAAATTAGTTACAAAATATTCAACAGCTTCCCTGTATAATTTTCAGCAAATTGATAGCTGGGGCATTTGGGGATCGATCAATCCCAACACGGCGAGGTGTGTGTGTGGAGCTTAGCTAGTGATGGGCGGGGCATAGCTAAAAATGGAAAGGTTCATTTTCAGTAAACTATACTATGTGACAAGGAAGCGGCTAAATATTTTTAAATAATTTGAATTGGGGCTACTGCTGCCTATAGCAGCAACATCGCCCAATCAAATTAGTTTCAAAAAATTCAACACAATGGTTATTAAGAAGTAACGATACACAGTTCGTACACATGACGGGATTTTACAAGTTCATAACGGACATAGCTACGTAATTCACTACGCGTTTCGATAGTGACGTCAACCTACATATGGATCGGATTGAGACATGGTGTAGCACGGATCGACCGGACGGGTACGAACCGTCCCAGCTAAGCTTCCCCAGTAACACGTGTCAGGATTGGGAGAGAGTGGATGTTTATAGTGTACTTAGTTGGTATTTGTGATTTTCTCAAATCGCACTTTTCTCGTCATTCTTGGTACGAACCAGGAAGAGAATGGTAGGCACCCACCATCTAAGCCGGATCGCAGATGACCACAGCACAGACCCCTATGTGCCAAACTTATCCTCACAACCATTATGTTTGCCAACGTCATCACAAGGTGACCAGTGGCCGGACACTCATGTACCATATCCTGCATCTCCACCATTACGTACGTCGTCAGCATATTATCCAACGGGACCACGATATGAGCCGGAAGATGCGACAACACCCTTCCAGCAATACACCAGAAGACCATCACGTGGCGCGTACCATCTCCGTCAGTCACCTGCACTGCCACTGTATTAGGAACATCCATCACAACATCCAACAGAGCATCCGCGTCATCTACCTAGCACGCCTCCACCAGTCTATAGACCAACACCCGTCTCTGGACCCACATCAGGGTGGTATCCATGGAGTCAACACATCATGCACAGCACCATCGACGGGAATCTCCCTCACGGACACGGCATCATCATCACCATCATTACCAGGGTCATCGACGGGAAACACCACCAACACCGCCACCACCACCAACACGCAGACCAGAATCTGTGTTTTCTTCAGTCTCCATAGCACCACCACATGGATTCGCGCCAATCACTTCTCATCGTGGACATGGCCGATCATTCTCCCTCCTGAATCAATCACAAGGGCGTCACACATTTACATCTGGAGACCTTCATTGACGTGTTGACTGGTGAACCCACCCTAAAGGAAAAGCTATTCCTTATGGAGCATGGTAGTCTTCAACAACTGATAGCAACCGCGGTTCGTATAGAGATCTTTTTAGAATGGGAGAAGAATAATCACCAACAACTACACCCCATCAATGAAGTAAACGATGTGAATCTCGCCACCACTACCGACAACAGCACTGCATCCGCATCAACACAAGCATCAGACCCGCAAACACAATCTGATCAACCCACAGGTCAAAATCATGCGTCTAAAGGAAAAGGGCGTGGCCAATTGCATCGCGTGGGCCACAACAATGCTCCAGCCTGTGGGAACCAGCACAACAACAACAATAGGCAAAACATGCATGATGGGTTATAAGAGACTACTAAGCAAATCTCCACACTCATTAACTTAGTCACCACCCTCAGCACCACAGTAGCCACGCAGTCAACAACACGCCCAGCAACCACTATGATTTCCGCACAACCACCAAACACATGTTTTAGATGTGGTCAGCTTGGCCACTGGAAGGAGTGTTGTCCAAATCGCCCTCCGTCAACAACTCCACCCACTGACCGATGTACCCCACAGTCTGAGACCCCGTCAAACTAACAAGGGCACTGATTACAGAGTCACTTCAGTGCCCATTCTCACAACTCGGCTCAACTGCGGCCTCTGAATGATAATGCCAGGTGGCCAACACAACAATTCATTCTCCCATGACAGCATGCATACAGACGCATCTGGTTTCTTATATATCGGTGCCAACGATGCATACTGGATCAGCAGCACTGACATCTCCCCCTCCCAGATATTGCGATCCCGCAATTTAGGTATCTAACAAAACTTCTTGTCTCTGTAAAACGGCAGGGGTAGGTTGTAGCACCTCCGCTGAAACAACGTTTATACAAATACCATGACATACCACCAAGGCACTTAACACCTGATGTCCTTTGGTGTTTTGCAATTCACAAGTCCTTACAGCATCACCTATTACATCCAGTAGCAGCAGCAGTGATTCGGATGGGAGTCAACATTTGGCATCATGGACCCGCAAGAAGAAGCATCATTCGAATGACGAAAAACGACAACACTGTCATTGCTTCTTCTGCGCATCAACCCGACATCCCATAATGCATTGTAAAAAGTGGCTCACGCAGATAGCCCTCATCCGTGATCGTAATAATCCTATCCACACTGTTGTATATACTAACTCACAATACACAGAATCGGCATCAACAACACCACCATTGCTACCCAAGCTCCATCATCGCCTAAGCAATTGCAGCAGCAGTGATGATGGGTTGGCCCTTTCCTCACTCAGCCACCAACTGTATTCATGGAAACTATTCGGAAACAAGCCGACTATATACAGGATGATACTGTACCAAAAACACTCTCTCAGACAGTATCATTGGAAAATCTTCTGTAGGCACACCGCAAAGTGATATATAAGTGTGCTTGCCTGTTTAGTGGTCTTTCCACCAGTGCAACTGTTGACACTGGAGCTTCCATCACCGTTTTTAACAAGCGCTTGTATGAGAGCATCCCACCTCATATGAAGCCACCCCTTAAACCTACAAACATTTTTGCAAACAGCTATGGGAGCCGATGTTCCCATGGCTGGTACAGTAAACCTCGTGATACAGATAGAGGAGATGCAATTCATCCAGCGAGTTGTCATTGCCTCTATTCAAAATGATGCCCTGCTTGGTTCTGATTTCCTCAGTGCCAGCGAAGCCGTCATACATGCAGACACCAGGAACTGGACTTACACAGCTGATGTATACCCCTTGGACCGGAATCATCACTGTACGACATGTGTGCAGTGATTTTGGCATCTATAGCCACACTTGAGTTGGGACAGGAGAAAATCTTATGGGCCACCGTACCACAGTTAGGAAACAATACACACATAGCCATGCTGGAACCCGACCCTGAGTACATAATCACCTCACAATGCGTCAGTTCCCGAATGATCGTGGACACCACCAATAAGGATCACATACCGTTTCACGTATTCAATGGCACAACGGACCCAATAACTCTTGAACCAGGAGTTCGTTGTGGCCCCTACTACACCTACACCAGCAACAACTTCTGATGATTTGCCAGAACATTTACAGGACATATATTTGCTTGCCACACTTAGATTGATGCAATCCCATAAACGTGATATACGGAAACTCTTATATAAATATTGTGATAGTTTCTCAGCCGGAGACATCGACCTCGGAGAAACTCATCTCGGGCAACACTCTGTAGACACTGGAAACAACCGACCCATTCGACATCCCCTTCGATGTCTTCCCATTCATAAGGTTAACGACATGTTGCAGACAGGCATAATAGAGCCATCAGCATCCCCCTGGGCCAGCCCAGCCCCATTGTACTAGCAGGAAAAAAGAATGGATCTTTGCGGTTTTGCATAGACTACCAGTGCCTTAATGATCTTAGCATCAAAGACACCTATCTGCTTCCTCATATAGATCAGGCCTTAGATTCCTTGTCTGGATCCAAGTGGTTTTGTACTCTTGATTTAGCTAGTGGATACTTTCAGGTAGCCATGAATGAGGCTGACAGCGAGAAGACTGCGTTTGTGTATAGAGATGATCTTTTCCCATTCTGCAAGATGCCCTACGAGTTGTGCAACACTCTTGGAACGTTCGAGCGTCTCATTGAGCAGGTATTAACTACCCTGCAATGGGAAATCTGTCTCTGTTACATCGACGGCGTAATCGTCTTTGGTTCCTCGTTTGAGCAGCAGACTTTGTCCAACTTGGACAAAGTTCTAATGCATTTTCATATGGCAAATCTAAAGCTCAAACCGAAAAAGTGTC
The DNA here is from genome assembly GCA_034401795.1 of Chaetoderma sp. LZ-2023a. NCBI lineage: Eukaryota > Metazoa > Mollusca > Caudofoveata > Chaetodermatida > Chaetodermatidae > Chaetoderma > Chaetoderma sp. LZ-2023a. Next base: position 53,814,590 of record CM067371.1, on the reverse strand, counting down.
ATCTCTTTAGACAGAGCATCGAGTTCCTGGGACACGTCATATCCGGCGATGGAGTGGCTACTCAACCTTCAAAAACACAAGCAGTAGCAGAATGGCAGACCCCCACTTCAGTCACAGACACCCGGGGTTTCCTTGGTCTTTGACAGTACTATCGTTGATACAGCCGTCACTTTAGTGAGATTGCATCACCACTATTTAGGATCACCGAAAAAGATCGACCATTCGAGTGGACGAGCAAGTGTGAAGGTTCCTTCTGGGCGCTGAAGGAACTCTTGACGACCACACCCAATTCTTGCTCATCCTAGCCCTAACCCTATTTTCATCTTAGGCACTGATGCATCAGTTTATCCCATTGGTGCAGTTCTAGCTCAGGTCACAGAATATGGAACGGAGCAGGTACTGGGCTATGGTTCGCATACTCTGAACAAGACGGAGAAATGTTATGCGACCACAAAGAGAGTATTGTTAGCTGCGTTTCATTTCCTCAAGTACTATAAGCACTTTCTGTATGGGCGCCCATTTACCTTGCATACAGATCATCCCTCACTACGCTGGCTCAGAAACCTAAAAAATCCTGAGGGCCAGGTAGCGATGTGGCAGGAATCCCTGCAGGCCTTCAACTTCAATGTTGTTCATAGACCCGGCAAACTGTATGGAAGTGTCAATATCGTGAGCAGACTCGGGCTTGAGGATGAACAAGAAGTGGCCACCACCGTGACACGTACTACACAGCCATCTCTTGTGTTCCCCAAATTGTGGTGTGCATAGTGGAACATGGAGACAGTCGCTCATGAACAAGCAACAGACGCACAAACACGGAACATATATGCGTGGATCCAGAAGGGGGTACTTCCTCCTAAGGAATCTGTTACACCACTTTCCGTGATGGCAAAATACTGCTATCAGTGGTTTTGAGAGTGTCATATACAGAACGACATTTTCTACACTAATAACTGGATAGTGATCCCCGAGCATTATCGTGAAACTATATTACAACAACTACACGATAGCGCTGGACACTTAGCCACCATGGATAAAACAGAGATTCGACTGGATCCGGATATGCGATAGTGTGAAGGCCAAATGTGTCCCATACCAAAGACATGCTGTTGGCCATCACCATTCCACACCCTTACAAGTTAAAATTGTTGGTGCACCATGGGAGCGAGTGGCTATTGATGTGCTTGGACCCTTGAATATGACGGATGAAGGAAACAAATACATCCTCATATTGCAAGATTATTTAACGAAGTAGGTGGAAGCATTTGCTTTGCCAGAACAAGAGGCATCCACAGTAGCGGAGGTTCTGACAAGCAATGTGTTCTGCCGATTCGTTATGCCATATGAACTGCACTCCGACCAAGGAAGTAATTTTGAGAGTCAGCTAATCTCCAAGCTCTGCAAATTGTTTCATATAGTAAAAAATTCACATTCTCTTTACATAGAGCTCATGTGGCAGTGGATAAAATAGACCGATGAGCTAGTGAGAGCAACACTACACTGCATACCAGTGTCAGAAAACTTGGCACAACCGGCATGTGTATGGAGACCCGTATGAGGTGGGAAAGATGGTTTGGGTTCACGATTCGCAATGTTCTGCAATTGTGCCGAGTAAACTGAGTTACCAGTATAAAGGCCCCTATGTGGTAGTAGGTAAGAAGTCGGACGTGACATACCATATCGGCGCCTCGGATGGCCTGACCTCAGTCATCCACTTTGATCGACTTAAACCTTGAGTCGGTGACGACCTAGTGCCAGGGCCCGGACTGGGCATTCCACGTGATACCAGTACCCAGACAGATATCTCTATGGAAACAGGTATTCCCGACGTTAATCTCAAGCACCGCGGTGCCAGTTCGAGCCCTCTCCTACAAAGCCAGGAGTCTGGTGAACATATGACTAACACTGAGGACGATGACGAGATACGTACCGTACTCGTCCTCTCCCTCCTTAGTGCGGGTCTACAAGATCTGGGAAGTCATATCTGAAGACTTTCTCGTTTGTGCTGTCCCAGGGAAGGACAGAAAAGTTGTTCCATCGACCTCTTCCCACTCCCACCAACTTCATGCTATTAACCCAAATAAAAAGTTACCACAAGTGGAAAAACAACAAAACTTCACAACTCAGTGTTCCCCTCGAAACCATCAAATCGCGAGACCGTCCCCTCTTCCAAAGTGCACCCCATCCAATAGCACCACCACTCCCACTCCAACTTGCTGGTGGTGGGCAGGGAGGCAGCCTGTTCAGCAGACTCTCGGCTCAAATAGAAAATAATTCCAGGTCCAAAATGAAAACTAAAAGTATACCTCCCTCCCAAACTCTTTCGCACCTCTATGTGATCTTCTCTGATAACAACGCATCTCTCGCGTCACTACTCCTCTCGGCTACACGCCTACTCGGGAAGTCTATAATTCCTGCCTAGCACGCTCCCGTGCGTTCGATCCACGATGCGTTGGCCGTTTGTCACTGGTGTTAAACTAGGAGAGGGTAGTGTAGCACGGAGCGACCGGAAGGATACGTACTGTCCCAGCTAAGCTGGGTGTGGGACGACCATTCCGGGTGCACTCTAAGCACGCCGCCGGAGTAGGATAGCATGCATGTATAAAGCCCTATGAGAGAGGTTTCATTAAAAGGGCTAAGTCCGTAAGAACACGTAGCGTGCATGCGCTCGTGTCAGACCTTCCCTGGCAACACGGGTCAGGATTGGTGGAGAGTGTATGCTTATAGTTTACCGAGTTGGTACCTGTGATTTTCTCAAATCGCAGTATTCTCGTGGTTCCTGGTATCAATCAGCACTGTAATGAAACAAGGATTACAGAACCTTTTACCATTTTTAAATCGGAACAGAAATGGCCGAGTTATCATTAAAAGTCTCATTTAAATTATCTTCAAAATATTGCTTTGACGTCGTAATCGCGTATATGCATTAAATGAATAGGGAATGTGCTGTTCACGTGATAGTCACTTCACCACTTCTAGCTGCACGCTGATTGGCTACCCGTCAACAAGACTGCTGAACCAGCGCAGTGCAAGAGGCGGGAGAACTGCTAACTGACTGAGGTACCTACATTACAGCAGTGCCATTCGGAATTGAGATCTCCTGTGCTAGTGAGCAGTCTTAAAACATCAGCGATATGAATTTTGTGTGCTCCCAGACAGCCATCCAGGAGGAAAATTAATATAGAAACTCCCATTTCCGAACTTTCACAGAGGAGTTTCCTGCTGATGGGCCTTGCGGGCCCGATGTGATTCTACAGGATGTAGAGTTGATGGTAATTCTTGGTGGATAACTCACTGGATCCGCCGGACCAGGCTGAAAAGTGGTATCAAACTTCCGCACTGCATGTCGCATGTGTTAATTAACTTTTAGACCACAGTCTGGTGAGACTCTGCTCTGTGCGTCGCAAGAGCTATGCATATTTAATTATAACTATAGCCCGCCTTGTTAATGGGCAACTTTCAAACTACCGTCGCTGGATGGAAACGTTACAACTACTGTGAACTAATGTATCAGTTATTCTGACTATCTAGTGGACATCTTACTTAATTTTTCTTCTTCACCGTCTTGAGAGTCAGCCGCATCAACAGTCTGCCTGCGGAAATCTTCCCAGCATTCAAGATCATGCCATCTCACGCTACTCAATTGTAGCGTATCAATTTCCGTTATTTCTGAACTCTTACTGTGCCGATGACCAATAGGTACTCAAGTAACTATACTATTGTGCATATTATTATTTCCGTAAATGGTCCTGATGACTAATATGTACCTACCGGATCTTTCCGACCGCCTTTTTATACTTTCTGTTTCTTACTGTATATATTATCTTCATTTCCGTGTGCTCTCAACTAACAGCACCTTAAGGTCCTGTGACCTGTGATATATCGTTAGCACTGTATTCGTTAGTTATGTATTTGGCAAGTCGCCATCCTAGTTATTATGTTTTATTTCTATATAAAAACTATAGGACGCAGTACGCTAGGTAATACTATACAGTATCATTATATCCACATCAGTATATTCCACCAGCATTAGTTTACACTGAGGTCACTGATCCTGCTCCAATTGTTCAAGCCTGACCTGTAACCGACTAAACCTGGCTATTCTAGCTCGATAAAGTAGTCAGGGAAATCTCTCCATAAGGGACACATTGTGTACGCCTCTTTTCCGGATGTAGTGGATATGTAACACCACGCACCAGCTAGATTGTTTACAATTAGCCAATTACATTAGGGCCTCTCATTAATATCGAGTGATTGTCTCTTTGTACGCTCCTCCAGCCGCAAGCCTTAATAATTGTCTGGACTCCCAATCAACATGTTAGCAGGATCCGACTCCGGGAAACTATTCGGATTTCAGAGCGGTGATAACTAAAGTGCTGATTTACATACACCTCCCCCCCCCCATATCTTCGGATACCAGTTAGTGTAGCTGATTTGGCCCTCGCCAATGGCCCCCATCAATGTAGGAAGCACTGCGAAAAGAAATTATATTATGTGACACCAGCCTGCAGTGCATCTCTGGGCATTCTGGAACTTAACCCTAATGAGAGGTAACATGTTAACTCCGTAACACACGGGTGACGGATGAGATGCAGACCTCCATCCATCTCGTGGTAGTGACTGGGTGAAGTCTAAGAACCCACCACGCCCGTACCGGAAGGTCACTAGCGATGGAGATCTGTCTCTTACTCCCCACCATAAATGATATTGCGCTTTCTAAATTGCTTCTGTGAACTGTAAAGCTCGTTCTAGTGATGTTATATGTGGTTATGGTGGAATGGTGACCAGATCGTCATATGATTCGAAAGCTATTGCTCCATAACATGTACGCACGCTGTCTTTCTGAGGAAGATGCTATGCGAGGCGACCTTCGGGAAGGTGGGCATCTTCGCCAGTTAGATAAATGTGTCTAAAGATAGGTAGGCATCCCTGCCACTTGCGACCAATGCTTGGAATCGTATCTAATAACTAAATGGTACGTTAAAATGTAGCAGAAGGCCCACATAAATAAAGCGGCAACTACCAATACAGTATATTTGGACCTACATAAGATGGTAACCTGTGAATTCTTCGGAAATCATCCGACCCGTCTTCATTTAAACCAGTGTGTATCACATTAATTATGGCTTCACTAGGATTTACCAGCTCTTAGCCTTTTCTTTGAACAAAAGAGTGGCCCTTTTTGCCAGATCTTTTCCTCTGCTTTGCCGTTGAAGGCATTTTCCTGTGTGTGTGTTAGGGGTGTAATTGGTTTATATTAAACTATTCAACTATCCTCGTTGCGATGCTCCCTTGCGGGGATACCTCTGCGGATTTACGAATCTGTGTGGTACCTTCGGTGAGACCACGTAGAAAGAACACCAGATAGCTCTATTTACTGTATTATTTGCTCATTACTGTCACACCAGTAGCATTGTGTGTATAGTTATTATTGTGACTTTTAATTATATCATCAAGTCACACCTTTAAATTATTTAATGGATCGTCATACCGGTGACACCAACAATTGGGACGAGACCATGAGGTTCAACCTCGGCGGAAATGGTCGCACGGCCCCACTGGAACGTGAATGTTCCACCGGCTCTAGAGGCCAGTTTTTGTACCTTCCGGAGAGATGCGATACGGGATCCGCAACCCCGAGAACTATAGCTAACCAGGCCTCCTGCACATCCTGTACAGGCGGTGCAATGGAGTGGAGCAACATGACAGACCAACGCGCACCCCCGTGATCTACAATAAATCATTAGATGTGCATCGAGCACCTTGGTCCCGGTGTGTGTGTGTTGGGGGGGGGGGGGCTGGTCGGGGTTGTCGGGTGTCAGTCAATGTACTCAATGGAGGGAACTAATCTGTCACGCAAGTACGTAGCGTCATATGCAAACACAGCACATGCTAGCTGACGTTACAAACACAATGACGTCAGTTCGTCACGCACATGATATTTTGAAACGAATTTGACTAGGATCTGTTGACTACATAGGCAGCAACCCCCTCCCCACCCCACCCACCCTCCTCCCCTCCCCCAAATCCCAGATCAAATAAGGTTAAAAATATTCAACATTTTTCAAGAATAGTTTCAAAAGATTCCAACTCAAGTGAAATGTGGGCGCAGCTTAGCTAGGTATGGGCGTGACAGCTAGAAGAGTGGGCGGGGCGTAGCTAGAAATATGTGGGCGTAGCGAGAAATAGATCCCTCGATTATAGCTTCACGCGCGTTTCGCGAATCAGACATCAACTATGTTCTCTTGCTTGAATGGAGAAATCCAGTTTATCAATCAATCACATGACGTCATATTCAATTACGTCGTGAATGACTCGATTTAGTCCGTCTTAAACACTTAATAGTCCATAGCAACAATAGCACCCAGTCAATTAGTTTCACAAGCTTACATGTATAGTTTTGGGAAACTGAGAGTGTAGGGTTCGATCGATCCCAATGCGAACGAAGCGTGGGTGGATCTTAGCTAGAGATGGGTGGGGCATAGCAAAAACCGGATTCCTCAATCGACACAAGCAATGTACAGTACAACTCATAAATAATCTATCTCTGAACTCCCTGACTATCAATTTCCAGAAAACTATAGATGTAAGCTGATGAATAGTTTGAAACTAATATGACTGGGTGCTGTTGCTGCTTATGGGGTGGGTGAATGGGTGGGTGGGTGGGTGGGCAGCATGTTTATTAAATAGTAGAGACATACAATTCATACAACGTGTCGGACTATTAAGACTTCTGTTAGACAATTGTGACGAATCAGAGCGATCTTCAAAGAGAGGGCTTGGAAACAAGAAAAAGACACGAGCTTACTGGATAACTAACCCAAGAGATCTAGCCCTTATGACAGTGATTCCAAATCAGGCACAATACTGAACTGAGTACACCGTCTTAAAGACTGAGTCCGTGTTCTCATACCGCCACTATTTCGATAAATACCAGGTATATCGGCTAGCGTTCTCAATGAACTGGCTCTTGTACCGGAATAAATACGTTATTTATTTCGAATTTTTATCCCAAAAAATCGGCGGTTTATCTTCCGATATATCGCTATTGCTTCCCTATGTGAACGCGGGCTAAAATTTGCCGGTAGCGTTACCGTAAGTATTTTCTCGCACTGTCTGCCAGGTAGCACCACCGATCAGCATTTTATCTAGCTCTCCACCAGGTATCACAGCTGTCCAGTTCAGGACTATCTTCCAGCAGTTTGAATGCAAACCGATATATCAGCTAATTATTAACCTACGAAAATAGTTAAACAGGCAATGAGAAAGATGCCTACGGCCGTGTTCTTACTAAAGACTTAACCGGCGTAGCGCAATACTGAGGTATGGCGTTATTCCCGATTAACACTCCGGTGAGAACACGGACTAAGATACCATTGAAAACTCGACCAAAGACCTCTCGTCTGGAATGGAACAAAATATCCTAAGATCATACAGAAATGATATCTAAAATAACAGAACTGCAAACAGCTTATCGAATGATAGTATGCCGACAAGGGATTCGAATGCTGCCCCTTAATATGGGGAGAAGATCTGGACAGAGACGAGAGAAATCCACAAAGAATGACGAGCATAACTACTCACCAACACGTATTGGGCCACATGTGGTTAAGCAAGAGAATATTGCAGTCCTGAACACGAATCCTCTACATGGCCAAAGGAATCAGAACGGTCAAAGAAGAGACATACTAAAAAGAGGCCCGTCCATGAAAGGGACAGAGGGACCACCACCAAAGCCAATATCTCTGGAAATGGAGACACGAATGCACAGACCTACATTCTAAGGTCTTAACCCTTTTGTGTCACCAGCGTCTCAAAGTGCTAACCCTACTACTTATATCAATTAAGCATTTTAATGGTCGACATTTTTCAAGAAATTTTAATATTAGAAGCCTATTTTTAGGTAAATTTACCTCTGACATTTTTGACGGACTAGAACATTAAACAGGTAATGGTAAAGAAAATGTAAGCTTTGGCTTATCCAGTATCCATTTGCAGGTGAAGAGAAGCGTATTTTTGAAAATGTACCACTGGAATGACTGGCTCGGTATCCAGGGGTTAGTTTTAAAAAAATACTCTTCTCTTCACCTGTTAATAGACATGCCTTAAGACCAGTGCTGAGATGTTTTGGTCAGTTTGACCATTAAAATGTTAAGTTGACACAAGTGACGTTGATAACGATGCAAAGAGGTCCATGAGAGGCCGTCCGAAGAGCGGGTAACGAAGTTTTAACCACCGACCTCCTTAACTCCTACGCGCTGTGGCCGAGAATCACGGCCTAGAGAACTAAGCTTCAGGAATACATATACATCCTGAAATTCTAGATGTTGCTATAAACGCAAATGCTTATGGTCATTTGGCTCCACTAATCTATGTTCAATCAGATTCCGCAGGTGTCAGGAAGAGGTACAACGCCATACAATGCTGGATCCGTAAAGGTAGGAGTCAGCTATTGCATCGGTCGACAGGTCTATGTTTCCTTGACGCCTCACCGGCGTGGACGTTCACGAGGTGTCTCTCAGTATGTATTATGGTATTGGTGTCTGTGTGTGCGTGTGCGCGTGCGTGCGTATGTGTGCCGGATTAGGTGCACGCGTGAGTGCTTGCGTACGCGGTGTGGGCGTGCGCGTGTGGGCCTTTCTCCTTGGGGTGCAAATGGGAGTTGTTGCCAATGATGTGCTCGTGAGAGTACATGCCAAGTACATCATCGGCACCAGCATCCATCTACACGACAACTAGAAAAAGGCACCCCACACACACGCGTGCGTGCGTGAGTGTGTGCCTGAGTGCATGCGTGAGTGTGCGTACGTGCGCACATACATGTAAGAATGGAAATGAGGGTCGATAGAAAAAATGCCGTGCAATCGATATAATAAGTAGTATTACTTTATTTTAATTTTTATAGTATTTATAGAAAAGTAACGCAACAGAAATAAACAATTTACTCAAATATACAACTGACTGGTGGGTGAAATTCACAGAGTCGCTGTACAAATTTGTTGATTTATCAATAAATTACGTTGTTATACATGATGTTTAACCATATAATACATATCATATATAAAGAAATTGGTTACTTGAACATGTATTATGCAATAACAAATATTGTTTGATTAATTTTAAACCACTTATCTTTTCAGCAATATTAATAATAATAATAATAATAATAATAATAATAATAATAATAATAATAATAACCTTATTTTAATCGCACATTCATAAATACGTTGTATGCTATGAAATATCTGTATGATAATAACAACTGTACAGCGTAACGACGTTCTATGGTATTTTGTGCCTAATAATATTTGCTTTATTTTATGTAGGGTTTAGTATGTAAGGGACGCATCTGTATATACTTTATTTCCAAAATTTATCGCACCTCAAATTTCAGAATTTCACAGATCCAACATCTCATTCAAAACATTTTCATAATTAATCATATTTACGGTCACTTAAACCCTCGTCACAATGGGGTGGTGGGGTTGGTGGTGGATGTGGGGGTGGGTGTGTGTGTGTGGGGTGGGTTAGTGGGTGGGTGGGGTGGTGGAGGGATCCGATTGCTCAAGTATATGACGTCATAATCAAGTACGTCACTAGTTACCTGATGTCTTAATTATAATGACGTATGTAAAGTCCGTCAGTAGTGTACGAATTGTATGCCTTTTATGAAATAGAAGTTTAATAAGGTTTCTGTAAAAAAAAATTTCAACTAATTTAACTGGGAGCTGTTGCTGCGACAGCCCTCGGTCAAATTAGTTTCAAAAGATTCAACAGCTTACCTCTATCGTTACCTTGGAATAATTTAGATTCTGAGTATTCAGGTTTCAAAATTTTCAAATCCATTCCAACACGCCGTAAATAGAGGGCGGGGCTTAGCTAGAAATTGGCGAGGCATTGCTAGAATTGGGTCCCTCCGTTACCCGGCACAATCGTATGACATCAGCTGATGGAGGTGTGAGGAGTGGTATGACAATGCAGGACATGCCGATTGTGAATTTGAGTAATATTTAAGATTATTAGACCCTCTTGTGTCAACCTAACCCTTTAATGGTCAAACTGACCAAAAAACAACTTTGCAGTGGTCTTCAGATATGGCTATTTAAAAGCCCTAGAGAAAGTATTTTTCTAAATTTACAACTAGAATGACTGGCTCGGTAACCGAGCCAGTCATTCTAGTGGTAAATTTTCAAAAAATACTCCTCTCTCGGCCTGCACAGACACTGGCTAAATAAAAACTACTTTTCTTTAACATTACCCCTTTAAATGTCAAGCCGGCGAAAGCAAATTCAGTGGTAAATTTACAAAAATAGTGTTCTAAATTAAAATGGCTTGAAAAATATTTACCATCAAAATGTGTAATTGATATATCAAGTAGTATTTTGAGGGCTTCGAGACGCTGTTAACGCAAAAGGGGTTAGAGAATCACCTGCTAGAAAACAAACCTTCTCTTCCGCCTCTAATGTTTCGGCTTTTAATTTGACAGTGTACTTAGGAACTGTCTGCTGGGTCCAAAATATAGTGGTTCTTTAAGACAGATTTTATGTTGACAACATGTTTCAGGAAATTATCAACTTGTTGCCACCTCCCACACAAAAAAATTAATCCCCAGTTAACACGTTAGTGTGTTTTGAAATTTAAATCGAGAATAAAATAAAGACACCCATTGAAACTAAAATTACCGGAAAATAAATTGTATTATAAACATGATGAATGAATGAATGACTGAATGAATGAATGAATGAATGAATGAATGAATGAATGAATGAATGAATGAATGGGTGGAGGGATGAATTGACGATGAACGGATTAATTAATGAATGGATGGATGGATGGATGATTGAATGAATGAATGAATGAATGAATGAATGAATGAATGAATGAATGAATGAATGAATGAATGAATGAATGGATGGATGGATGGATGGATGGATACACTAATTACATACTTAATAAATAAAACAATATAATTGATTAATGAAAGATAAATGAATCAAATTGTGATGGATGGTTGATCAAACGAATGAACGAACAAACAAACAAACGAATGAAAGAACGAATGAACAAACCGACAAATGAATGAAAGAACGGCCAAACGAACGAATTTGGAAAACAGGTAATACGGAAAGAAATTGCAAGAAAATATCATAAGAAAGAAACTAGGTTTTCTCATTTGGATAGACTCAACTTTCTACTACGCTAACCGTTTAGCGCCATATTTTATCAGAGGCAGAGGAGGTACACATAGTCCTAGAGAATCATGGAATCAGTCCCTAACCCGTACCCTCACACATACACATCCGAAATCTATCTACATAGCTAGTAAGGTGTTGGATACGTTGAAACTAATGTGACAGCAACCCGTTACTGCCACGGTAGCTGCAGCTTCCAGTCACATTAGATTCAAACATTCAACAAAATGTTTCGTAAGATGTAAATAAATTTTTGAATTTGGACGTCCGGTTTTAAGTCCTCTTGTGTCAAGTTAAACTTTTTAATTGTCAATCTGGCCAAAAGTGAGAAACGCCCATTTATAGGCCAAAGAGTACTAGGTTTTGAAAATTTACGACTGGAATGACTGGCTGGGTAAAATTTCAAAAATAGTATATTTTTGGCCTACAAATGGACACTGGCTAGGCTGAATTTTAGATTTTCTTAACCATTAATACAATGGTCTGGACCACCAAAAACGTCATCTATAGTGGTCATGAGCAATGCCCATTTGCAGGACAACAGAAAATTATTATTTTTGTAAATTTAAGTGCGAAAATTATAATCTTCTTGGAAAGGATCTAGACAGTCAAATGGTTAATTGATATGAGTAGCACTTCGAGCGCTTTGGGGCGCTGTTAACATATGAGGGGTGAGGGGTGGGATGAGGTGGAGGTGGTGGTGGTGGTGGTGCTTCCAGCATAATTATTTTTAAAATACAGTACAGCTCACAAATAAGTAAACAGTTTTCCAAAGCAAACACTGAAACATGTTAATTACTAAGAAATGGTATGTTTAATACTTCGAACACACCTAAGGCAGCAATGTTTTCCAATCCAATTCTGTTTAAAATAGTCAACAGTACGGTTTATTTTGCTGCTGTGAAAACGGTGTCACATTGAGTCGAATAAAGCATCATAGTTGATGCCAATCCTGACAAGTGTTGCTGTTCATTATTGCTGTCTAGGGCAGTCATGCATTCGTTATATCACACATTGAACCTATGATAGCATTGGTATCAAATGCCATTTATAGTGCAAGAATTATTCTCTTGAAAATTTGGAAAGTAAATTAATTGCGTGCTGTTGCTATTACAACAATGGTTTAATTCAAATGATGTTCAAAATATGACATTCTTTACTGTTTACAAATGTTATTTTTCTGTTTGCTAGATAAGTGATAGTTAGGTAAAAGGGAAATAACTCTTAATTGTCAAATGAATAAGAACATGTACATACGGAATGTACAGAGAGACTCGGTTCTCAAGTTCTAAATGAGGGAGGTTAGATGCCTACCTGGGTAGGTATGTTAGCGTAGGTATCCAAGCAATCCTCATGTCGTTGTGGGCTGAGGGGTCGGGGTAGGTGGTAGTGGTAGTGGTGGTGGTGGTGGGGGGGGGGGGGGGGGTTATAACGACTTTAACATAGGTAACTAAGACATGTTTCAGAAACGAAATTTCCACAACAAAGTTTTCGCAAGCGTACTTGGTGCATAGCGAAAACCTTCAGAAAATAAGTTTGAGGCAACAACTGAATATCGGGGATATACCCGAAATAGGTAAAGCAACTTGACGCTTTCATGACGAAGCCGACTAATGCCGGCCTCTGCAGGGGTCTTGGGGTATGTTCAGTGAATGTTCATTTACAGGCCAAGAGAAAACCATTTTTTTTTAAATTTACCACTGGAATGACTGGCTCGGTAACCGAGCCAGTCATTCCAGCGGTAAATATTCTAAAATAGTTTGGATTTTCTTGACCAAATTTTGGCATTAAAGGGTTAAAGTTCCTGAAATATTACCTCTTCTACACACGTATTGTTTTAACCCTTTTGTGTCAACAGCGCCACAAAGCGCTCAAAATCCTACTTATATCAATTAACCTTTTAATTGTCAAGATCTTTCAAGAAAATTAAAATTTTTGCCACTTGAATGTCCATTTATTGGCGAAGAGAAGATTTATTTTTTGATAAACTTATCACTGGAATTTACAAAAAATATATCTTTCTAAAACGTCATTTTGACAGGTTGATTGTCAGGAAAGTCCACATTTTTGCTTAAGTCCGTATCAATTTGCAGACCAAGAGCATGCTATTTTTGAAGACTTAACATTGAAATGACTGGCACACGAGGGGTTAACAATTTCATCTATGTCTATTTCCTAGCATAATATTTACATCTTAATCACAACATCACAACGCCGATGTTAAATGATAGGTATTCTGATGGTGCTATGGGTTTAATTTGAGCAATTTAGATCAAGATTTGTATCACAACATGAAAGGTAGCCCTATATACATCACTTCTATGAATAAACAACACTGTGACAGGTATTCGAACAACGTACAGTACAGTATGACACACTAACTACTTCCCATGTGACATTACAGTATTACAATTTCAAGACAACTACGGAGGAAACATGTTGAACAATTTGAAGCTAATTAGAGTAGGAGCCGTAGGAGCTACTAGTCAAATTAGTTTCAATATCTTGAACAGAATAATCCTTATATCATGAATAATGTGTCAGATCGCGTAAATAAAAGTTAGATGGTCAACATATGATATTTTGTGGAACGTTGAGTGCAGAATCAGAGTTATATCAGAAATGACTTTGGGAGACTTGCAAGAAGAAAATTATCCTAGAGGAATATGCTGTTACGACCTAAAGGTTAATGCAGCAACTTTGCAAGAGTTGCCTGAAGGAACACTGGTATGCATTTTGAAAATGGTTGTGTTTACTGCTGATGAAATCGTAGAAGTAAACAACAGCTATCTTAATGGAGGAATCCAGTTTTAGCTATGCCCCGCCCTTCTCCTGCTAAGCTCCACCCACGCTTTGCCCGTGTTATGATCGATCGATCCCGGCACTCCCTTGATCTCAATTTCCAGAAAAACTATACAATAAATAAGCATTTTGAAACTAATTCGACTACAAAGTTCGTAGAGGGTGCTATTGTACAAACCTGCTAAGTGTGACGGTACGGTACGTATTGGTTAAAAGGAAGTCGGACTGGGTACGCTGACGACCAAGAAGAACATGAGGGAGCGAATGACTCTCATTGAGGATAGGAAACGGTGGCCAAAGAAAGATGTCTTGATTGCAGCAACATGATACTTTCAAACTACTACAGCTGCAGAAATAGTATACCACCACCACCACCACCACCACCACCACCACCACCACCACCACCACCACCACCACCATCACATAATCAACTATGCCACATGTACGCTGACATCCTAATCAATTATGTTATGAATGACGCGATATAGTTCGTCACAAACGCTTATTAGTGTGACAAGTTGTATGAATTGTATGTCTTTATTATTTAATAAACATTATGTTGAATATAGCCATAGGCAGCAACAACACCCAGCCAAATTAGCTTCAAAATATTTAACAGTTTAGCTGTATATGCTTCTGGAAATTGAGATTCAGAGAATGCAGGATCCATTGATCACAACTCGGGCTAATTGTGGGTGGCGCTTAGCTAAAGATGGGCGGGGCATAAAAAACCTGCGCTCCTCCATTTAGCCGCTTACTATCGGACCTTTGCTCCTTTCCCATTCGACCTTTGTCATTTGATTGTGAGGCGAACACGTGACATAGTAGGACGTCAGATACTTGGGTGATAAATGGGATCCCTCTATTTTATATCCTTGTCTCACTACCAACTACATACGCTTGTCAGCATCAACACGATCGCAAAACACGTTTCCGGTTTACAAGTAGGATCAATACGCTACACGACAGCCCCGAAAATTGCAAGACAACGTTTTATGGTGGTTTTCTGTAGCATGTCGCCAATCTAAGCATAGGGCCGTGGCTTCGTGCCGAGAAATTGAGGGAGATCTCTTAAGACACGAATGGCATAGAGCATGGAAAAGAACATGTCAGAAGTTGTCCGAAATCTGATCAGCATAAAGGGGTCTAAATCTGATGTCTAGATATATAGCCGTCAATGTTAAAAAACCGTTAAAATCTACCCATTTCGCCAGAATTCAACAATTTCCCATCACTTTAAGTGTGAACATTACTTATAATACTCATTACATTGACAACGGTACAATGGACCTTTCCAGAGTAATGACGTCATAATCAGCTAAGCGGCGTGTAGGATGGCGTCATAATCATTACGTCATAAATGATTCTATACGGCCCTTCTTTAAGCCTTAATAGTCCGACACGTTGTACGAATTGTATGTCTCTACTATTTAATAAACATGCTGTTGAATATTTTGAAACTAATATGATTGGGCGCTGTTCATGCCATGCAGCAACAGCGCCGGTCAAATTAGTTTAAAATTATTCAACGGCTTATCTGTATAGTTTTCCGGAAATTGATAGTCAGGTAGTTCAGAGATCGATCGATCCCAATACAATCGAGGTGTGGGCGGAGCTTAGCTACAGATTGGCGGGTCATAGCTAAAATGGAAAGGTACATTCCACAGGAGTAATATACGTGTTCCATGTGACGCCATGACGTCACATGTGGTCAAGAATGATGCCATGACCTAGTTTTGTCTTAATTTACATTATTCTCTGCAATGATGCTGTAAGATAGTTGTGGTGTTTGTAGGGACTATTTTCTTCATCTTTCCATGTTCATGAGAGTAGGGTGAGGTAATAATGATAAGTCAATATACAAAATGATGATTCGTTGCTTCAAACAAGGATGCCGAGTATGGCGAAAGTTTATTCTTCATCATCTGCTGCCTGCGAAACAACCAGGAACCTATGAAACCACCGAGCTGGATTAATGGTTCTGTCCTCAGTGACCTTGATGCCCTCGGCTGATGCTTGCGTCTTGACGTTGGACGTGCGTTTGTAGGAATATGAAAATACATATTTTAATTCCATTTCTGTTACCGTGTCTCTGCCTACAACTAAAATGTCTTGAATTTAGCTCTCCAAATATGTCCCTCAATGTCCTTTTTGACAACATATTTATTACAACAAGACTTGTATACCGCACTTCCGGCCATTACAATGATGTTGTCACCTCTTTCGACACTTGCTTTATTGATGTCGTCAGCTCCATTTTTACCAATCTCGACTTTATCTCCCGGTCATTCTGACATAAGGGGCAAGCTCCTTAAGTTGCACTTGTTTTCAGGCCAAAGTAACATTTGTTTAAAAATGAAATCCTAAATTTGTACAATCAGTGTTTGGCTGGCACAATTCTTGGCCTACACAGTGAATTAACAATTGATCATTATTTCGAACACAGCTCAGGAAAATGTTGGAGGGATATCACATCCATGCAAATTTCCTACGTGCCATAAGCTCGGGAAAGTAACATGAAATTAGATAAAACTATGCCATAACGCCATTCTTGACATCATTAGTGGCCATTTCTGTACTTTCAGTTGTATTAAGATATTGTCATGTCAAGCAGCAAAACTGTATTGCATCATCATTGTGGAGAGAGAGAGAGAGAGAGTGAAATTGTGACAAAATTAAGTCATGACCTCATTTTCGACGTCATGATGTCGTATGGAACACTTCCGTCACCTTCAACATAGGAATGTAATGAAGTTATGTAATGTTCACACTTAAATTGGTGGGAAATTGTTGAATTCAACATATATGAGTAGATTTTAGCGATTTTTAAACATTGGCGGCCATCTTTTTGACATCATATTTACTCCCTTTCAGGTGGTCCGATTTCGGCCAACTTTTGATATGGTCTTCTCCAGACATTATGCTACAGAAAACCTCCTTACGACATTTTTTTCATGTAATGACCCTACCAAACAGTACTTTTAGAAGTATGGTTGATATATTCATTACACTTGTTTAGTAAATGTTTGACAAAGCGTCCTTTCACACCCGAACACACGCACGCACACAAGCACGCACGCACGCGCGCACATACGCACGCACGCACGCACGCACACACATACGCGCACAGAGGTACGCGGGTGACGATAAAATACAGATTAATGGCACACAAGATTATATTATTTGATTGCATTCCACAATTATAAACTTTATCAAGCAATCATAGATAAGAGTCGATGATATTAAGGTGCAATGATGTATACATGAATATAATTTCTGTTTCAAAGAAAAAATTTAAAAGTTTTGGGATATCCAGCAGCTTTGATATTTAATAATTGGAACTTTGTACAGTTTTAATAGAATGTTATGTACATGAGTTGATTGATTGATTGATATATTCCTCCTTTCAATAACAGCTCTCCCCCCCCCCCCCCCACACACAATACCCCTCCCACCCAACCCACCCACCTCGCCCCATGTGTCAACCGCGCCTCAAAAGGCGACTTTTATCAATTAAACCTTTAATTTATCAAGTTTTCAAGCAAATTTAAATTTTGGAGTGAATGACAATTTGCTGGCCAAGAGAAAACTGTATTTTTTGTAAGTTTATAACTGGAATTTAGGAAAATCATTTTTAAGAGGTGCTTTTTTACCGGGTTGACGATTAAAGTGTAGTGGTAACCGAGCCAGTCATTCCAGTGGGAAATTTTCAAAAATAGTCTTCTCTCAGCCTGCAAATAGACAATGTTCAAGACAACTGCCGAGGAAGTATTGGCCGGTTTTACCATTATAAACCACAAGTTGACACACGAGGGGATAACCCCTTGCATGCACCAGAAACAACAAGTTATCTACGAAGTACGGTATATTCTGTTGAATATTTTGAAAGCATTTCGACTGGGGGCTGTTGCTACTTATAACTTTCAGAATATTTAACAGGTTTTCTGTATTAGTTGCTTTTAACCGAGACACTGCCATTTTAAGAGTAATAGGGTTATCATTTTAGTAAGCATAACTAGTGCTATATAACACTACTCTCTGTGGTGGTTGTGCTCAGTACCACGCGTCAAGTTTCGGAAACTTGACACAACAATTACTGTTTCCAGGTATTCAACACATTAAATGGATAACAGTCCGCAAATTCAGGAAAACAAAACAAAAACCTAATATATATATATATATATATATATATATATATATATATATATATATATATATATATATATATATATATATATATATATATATGTATTTCACATTGATGGAAACGTCCTCATACAACGTGAATAACTATCACAGAACGTGCTAACGATAAATAACAACAAATCCACTTGTTCTGGTCAGTGCAATAGAGATTTCGCCGACTGTTGATATAAATGGGAGAGTACTGCGTTAGGATAACGCGTATAGAGCCATGCGATGACGGAATGAAATCTAATTTACAAATGAGGGTACCTTTGTAACATGCATTTCTTCGAATGACATAAACTATGCGAACAACAAGATACGATGTTCTGTATTAAAGGGATATGGACACTGTTTATTAGTGTATTTTCCACACCATACTACTGTTAGAACATAGCACAATGTTTTAATAATACAATCTTCAGGTCACACATTTAAAAACTGCTCAGGGGAGATGCGCGGTGATGCCAATACCGTCCCCTTTATTGTCCACGTTATACCGGGCGAATTGAGAATATTCTTATCGGAGTTAGTACACAGTGCTGGTGATTCGGTTTTGGATTGAAATTATGCTGGCTCCGGCTCCTTCTAAGTACTCGAGTCGGGTGAAGTGGTTTAACATTTAGAATCGTTTTAGATGTGAAAGAGAATATATATCTCACACATAAAACTAGTATGTTCTTCTATCATAAATCCCGGAACATCTGGAATAGTTTCTGCTACCATTGTCTCGTAAACATATGCAGATCAGCAGCTAGGCCATGCTTGACATAATCCATGTCGCTACATCCTGACAACACGTTAATGCGATGGGGATAACACAGGTGTTCACTCTGTAAATGTTGCTAGTACGGCATCAGCTTACAGCACTATATTTACACAGTGGACACCAAATATTAGAAAAAATGGAAATACGTAACAATGTGATGTGATACACGCTAATTTCACGGCTATATATATCTTACTATCCGCCTCCTGAATAACTTACTGACATTTGACAACACATTACTTAGTCAATTGATTGTTCGCTGAATATCACACATTAATCCCGAGACCTAAACATTCACTTGGTATTTGTTAAAGCTTAGCAACATTTATGTAACCCGTATTGTTTGTGTAATATCACGTTGCCTGGGGTAAACCAAGCGTGTCCAAATGTATCATCACACATGTGTGTTTCATTCACAGAGGAGAGACGGGCTAATGGCTCGTTCATTACGATAATACAGCAGTTGTTCACCTGCAAGGATACGAAAAATAGCCAATGGTTGGTTAGCGATAGATGGATTGGCGAGTGGGTGGGTGGGTGGGTGGGTGGGTGGGTGAGTGGGTGGGTGTGTAGATGGATGGTTAGATGAATGAATGAATGAATGAATGGATGGATGGATGGATGGATGGATGGATGGATGGGTGGGTGGGCGGGTGAGTGGGTGATATAGTGGATGATTAGATGGGGGGGGGGGTGGGGTGGATGGATGAATGGGTGGGTGGGTGGGTGGGTGGGTGGGTGGGTGCGTGGGTGGATGGATGGATGGATGGATGGATGGATGGATGGATGGATGGATGGATGGATAGATAGATAGATAGATAGATAGATAGATAGATAGATAGATAGATAGATAGATAGATAGATAGATAGATAGATTTATTACTACTCACTTAATAGCAGAACTAGATGTATTAATTTGGCAGCCAGATTGTTTGAAGTGGCAAATGTGGATCCTCGCATTTAGATATTATCTGTTTTCAGAAATTACCTTAGAATCGATCGAGGTATATGACGTCATGTTCTCGCGACTGTGGGCGTAGTGAAGGTGATGATGTTGTGAGGGAAACATCAGAGGAAGCCTCATCTGAAAGGACAGTAACATGGCAAGTAGT
The DNA here is from genome assembly GCA_034401795.1 of Chaetoderma sp. LZ-2023a. Lineage (NCBI taxonomy): Eukaryota > Metazoa > Mollusca > Caudofoveata > Chaetodermatida > Chaetodermatidae > Chaetoderma > Chaetoderma sp. LZ-2023a. The sequence continues at coordinate 53,794,530 of CM067371.1, read as the reverse complement.
ACTTATGCAACGATACGCTATAATACAATACACATTGTTCTTACAGGGAAATTCCAGTGAAAATCGGGAATAAGTCAACTGAAAATATACTATGCTCCCAAATAGTTGCCGCAAAAAAATATAAAATACACTGTTCCATTGCCGAGAAATAATAAAATGAATATTCCCAAAACGCTCGAAAACGTGACTCCTGGGCGCATCCATTTTCTCGCAACGAGAGCGAGAAACCGCAAGATTATGACGTCAACGACACACCAGCAAAATATCGCCAGCGCTTTTAGATTTACCTGTTTACTTCGCGTTATGACGGCCGAATATTAATTAACCCTTTAATGACCAAATTCTGTCAGGAAAATCAGAATATTTCCTTATTGAATGGCCATTTGCAGGCCAAGCGAAGATTATTTTTGAAAATTGACCACTGGAATGGCTGGTTCGGTTACTGAGACAGTCGTTTTAGTTGTAGATTCTCAATATAGCCTTCTTTTGACCTGCGTCCTCAACTTGACGATTGCAGAGGCCAGTGCTGGCGTGAAATGGTTAAATCGCATCATGTCCGCATGTCAAGCATGGGCTTGCAGTAATAGAAACGATCATGGAAACGGTACGGAAATTCACATTTTCAGATACCGATCCACAGAAGCATCCGCATGAAAAGGGGCTAACTGAAAGATGGCGTCATAACATCGGCACTGGATGGATATCTTCCACATTTAAACTTGGAAGACACAAGTTTAGAACATATAGTCTGTATAATTTTAAAATAATGTGTCATGCATTTCAAAACAAAAGACGCGGTACTTAATTTTAATATAACAGAATCAAACTCGACAATTAACGTCGTATTTGCTTGCATCAATTATAAAACGGGATTTGCAAACCAAAATGAAACGATGTCGCTGATTGCCCGGTCGGTCAATTATAGGCAACCGCTTAGCGGCTTACTTCATAGACGATAGTAGGTGACAGCTAGTAAATAATGACAAGTGTACGCTAGACATAATTAGTAGTTTAGTGCTTCCACGCTATTGAAATCCAGCGTTATTAATCATTTACAACGTTTACTCCCAATTTTAAAATAACTATGCAGAGTGTTGAATATTCTGAATTAAATTTTCCTGGAATTATGTTACAGTAGCTTCCAAACTAATTAGTTTCACACAATAGGCCCATGCAGGGTAAATTTTAAGCTTTCTGCTTTTCTGTCCTTGAAAGGGTTAACTAACTGATCCCAAATTTCTAAATGTTGACCCATATTTACTGCCTGTTGAATATTTTGAAACTGGAATTTGACTGGAAGCAGAAGTTGCAATTGCAACAGCTTTCAGAGAAATTACATTCAACATTTATTCAACTAACATATTTTTCAAGAATTTGTTGTAGCTGGTTGATCGCAAACACGCTCCTGGCATAACCCTTCAATGTTTTAAAAAAATAGAAATTGGCCATAGGAAAACAATTTTTGACAATTTAGCACTACAATGACTGGCGCGATCATCGGGACACTAATTGCACTTTAATTTCCTCCAAACACTGGCAAAGTGTCAGTTGTTTAGCCAGTACGCTAATTATCCACGAGTTGCAAGATTTACCTCCCCTGGTTACGGCTATCCTCGATCGGGCAAACAGAGTAGGCGTGTCGGTGACGTCAGCTGCTTGTCCAAAATGGCGCCTCTATCTACTGGTTACTTCAGCAATTTGAATTGAGAATATCTTTTTTATTTGTTGGCATAAAATTGTGCTCTTGGTCTCAAATTAATGCGGAAAATTATTACTTTACGTCAGATGCATAAAATCTCCCAGTGGAATATCCCTTTAAAGCCTATGGCAACAACAGCGCCTAGTCAAATTAGTTTCAAAATAATCAACAGCATGTTTATTAAATATTAAAGACATACAATTCATACAGCACGCTTCGTCTAAGCCGTCATCAATTAAGCGTTCGTGACGAACGTATCTACGTCATTCACGACGTCATTGATTATGACGTCATTTTACACGTCATATAGTTGATTATGCCGTCATATGATTGATGGATAAACCGGAAAGGGCCATTCTGACTTGGCTCGATGTCTTATAGACAAGTTCATTAATTGCGACCATTTACTGGGAAACTAGTTAAAGATTATTTTCACATCATTTAAATGGTCACGTCATTTATTGGGACTTATACTTTGCGAGTATAGCTAGCTTCCACCAGCTACTGGATCATCAGTTATATGCTTTGTATAGTTTCCTCAACGTTAACCAACGAGATTTGGCTTCGGAAACCAAGTGGCTAGAAATGAGAAATTGTGTCTTTTAGTTTACGATGGCTTTGAATTGCTATTTAGATTTAGGTAAACATCAGCATTCTAGCACGAGTGTTACTTGACCATCGAGCGCACATTCTTTCTGTGTAGAAATTTATTTATTTATTTATTTGTTTAAATACTTCCGGAAATGAATTCTGTCATAGTAGGAAGTTATGGTAGGTATCTTATGCAACACATGACAAGCACGTGGATTACAAATCACGTTGTAATACTTGTTCCATAATAAAGGTTATTGGTTTGGTTGGCGTCTACCGAGTCCCTGATTCCAGGTCCCATTCACGCCATATCCGGCTGGTTTTATTTCACTCTATTATTGTTAACTTCCCCAGTTTTTACACCATTTATACTCCTGGGTGGAGAGAGGCAACGAGGAATCAATGTGATTGCCTATATTTCCAGCGATATGTTGTCAGCGTCGCCGGTTTCACAGCTCTGCACGTTACCGCCTGAGCTACCGCCTGCTTTTGTGTTTCCATAATAGCGGCTGATAATCAAATAAGGCCTGTTTTATAAGTCTAACTTTCTGTCGCGCCGCGCTAATGATGGCTGGTTTATTTATATAGTGGACTCTGTCATTTTCAGGCAAATTTAGCTGGCACGGCACAAGAGAAGCTCAACTGATAAATCGGGCCTAAGTTGTTTATAAGATCGTCGGTGATTGGTGACCATGTCTTGATGTTGGGTATGACTGGCTCATTAGCATCTGCCAGTTACTGTTCCAAGTGGGGTACTCTGGATTGTGATTGATCCGACCACTAAATGGGATCAAATAGGAGCAATTCAGAGTCGACCAGTCCTGGCATATTAAGATTTGATTGAATGAGAACGAGCAGTTTCCAATGAAGGGAAATGTGATTGGCTACAATCTACAAACTACTGCGTATAAAATGGGGTGCAGCAGCTGTGGAAATGTAGCATTTTCCCTAGTGGTATCATCTACGTGGAGATAGAACTGTTACACTCTTAGCCAGTGCTTAGAATTTTGGATTAGTTAGAGAGATCTTTACAATATTACATCAGGTTTATATAATTGTACAGTTAGATTTACTGGCAAATTTGCTTATGAATACAATTGACCTTTCATCTGTATCCATCGATCACATGACGTCATAATCGACTACGTGACGTATAAAATGACATATGACGTCATTATGACATCATGAATGACGTAGATAGCTACGTCACGAACGCATAGTTGAAGACGGACTATGCGTTGTCGCACTAATTGTATGTCTTTACTATTTAATAAATATCCTGTTGAATATTTTGAAACTAATTTGACTGGGCGCTGTTGCTGCCTATGTTTCTGCAACAGGGCGCAGTCAAATTAGTCACAAAATACTCAACCGCTTAACTGTATAGTTTTCAGGAAATCGATCGTCAGGGTAATCGGGAATCGATCAATACCAGCACGGCGAAGTGTGGGTGGAGTTTAGCTAGTGATGGGCGGGGCGTAACTAAAACTAGAAAGGGCCATTGTCTTTGTTTTGATTGGAATCAGTAAAGTCCTTCTTCACACTCATGACAATGTCAATAGTCAACGTTAGTCGCAATAACTCCAAAATATAATGTAAAAGTCCATCTAGATAACTCTTGCCAGATTGATGGAAAGCAGAGTTATCTTTCTTTGGAACACTTCAGTATGTTTTGCAAGTTGAAAGCCGAGCCCACTCCCCACACACCCCGTCACGTGTACCATTTTCTTCAATATGTAGCTTAATTTGTTCTTAGGATACTTTTTAATTTATAGGTTCATGATTTTTTTTGCTCAAAAAGTTGGACCCTTCGTTCGAAATAAAAGGGAAATCTGTATTGTGACGGGTTTTTTTCATTCTTTTCTCAATCGAGAGTCAGAGGAGAAAGAATTGCAGATACTATTTAGATGTTTTTATTTTAATCACATTTTATGATCTGATTTTGATGTTGAGGAGAATAGAAGAATAATGAAAATGCGCGGACTGAACAAGACTACTGTTAGTGGGTCAATATAGATGCACGTTCTTTCCTCCTACCATGGCAAATTTGTGTTGAAGGCAATGATAAAGGAGAACAAAAACTCTTAACTTATCCATTTTCTCTATGCATAGGGCTGGTGAATATTAAAACCAATGCTAAATTTCGGACCTTATATTAGACGTACTTACTTTCAACGTCGTGCAGATTTCCCATAGAGCGGCGTCTCACTTCATCATCACCACCAGGCGCCTGGAATATGAACATAGGGAATCCAATTTAACCCTTTAACCCTCAAATGCGTTCAGGAAAATTTCAATTCTTCCATAGATAATATCCATTTGCAGAGCAAGAGAAGATTATCGAGCCAGTCATTTAAGTGGTAAATTTTCAAAAGTAATCTTGTCATGGCCAGCAAATGGACATTTCTCAAGAACACCGCAGAAGTCGTTTTCACCTGGTTGAGTGTTAAAGGGATAAGGCTATCGTAAACACAATGACGTATTAGGCGTTTCATGTTGTGGTATAAAAATAAATATTTAACTTTTAAATGCCTGACATATTCAAGGTCAAGGTCACTATCATTTCACTGATGACATATACAATCTTGACCTATAAACCATAGGTATTTTACAATATATAATCTGGTGATACATATATTAAAATCTTAGCATTAATATAAAAGATTAGCTATATTCAGTTTCTAAAATAGCACAAACTTCACCAACCCTGTCCCTTCTCTCGATTCAACAGATATGCAATGAATCTATGGAATCGGGACTGTTCAGGTGCCTCGGCATTAGTGTATGTCAAGGATTGTGTGTGATATGTCCGTTGGTCCTCTTCCAGAGATATCTGAAACCTATATGCTCTCAGAGGGCATATTCGGCATCCTAAAATGGCACCATTGTAACAATGGAGGGATACTACATGTTTTTCAAGTATCTCACGTCATGATCAATTACGACACATATTAGTTCGCATCGCAACCATAATATATCGGCCAGGACCATCAAAAGGTCACGCAACTGTACAAATTGTATGTCTGTTATGAAACATTATGTTGAATATTTTAAAACTAATTCGACTGGGAGCTTTTGCTGTCACAGGCAGCAACACCACCTTGTCAAATTAGTTTACAAACATTCAACAGCTTTCCTGTAATTACTCGGTTATTATGTCCTTGAAATTGGTATTCTAGTCATTTATTTAACACGCCTAAAATGTGGGCGGAGCATAGGTAAAAATGCGCGGGGGAAAATTGATATGGATCCTTACATTCTGTTTTATAGTTTCCTTATTTCTCCACACCTAAAGATTAATGGTTGTAACGGGACTCCTCCTTAACTACAGCAGTTTTCACTTTGCATATCACCCATTTAGAATTCATAGAAATCGGAAATCCGCATTTATATTCACGGATCTCTGTCTGACATCCGGTAGTTTTGTAATTAACAGATGGATAACGATTTTGGAATTGTATAATAAAAATGTTTACAATGGACCTTGCTCCGCCCACTCTAGCTAAGATCCACCCACACTTCGCCATGTTGGGATCGATCGATCCCCGAACCCCTCACTATCAATTTGCAGAAAACTATACTGGTAAGCTGTTGCATATTTTGAAGGTAATTTGACTGGTTGCTGTTGCTGCCTATGGCATCAACAGCGCCCGGTCAAATTACTTTCAAAACATTCAACATAATATTTATTAAATAGTAAAGACATACAATTCGTGCACCAACGCTTAGTCCGTCTTAAAATACGCGTTCGTGACGTACTTATCGACGTCATTCATGACGTCATAATGACGCCATTGATTATAACGTTATTCTACATGTCACGTAGGTATTATGACGTCATATGATGGATGGATAAACTGGAAAGTTACATTCAGTAACAAGGCGATACAGCATTGAGGTTGCCACAAAGATTTAAAGTTTTTTGTGGAAGACGCCATAAATTATTGTGTAAATGTTCTCGGACAAATGCCAAGTGTGTCCTGCGTTGTATATGATGCTGCGGTAACGGTCCAATTTGTATAGAGAGATGAACACCACAACGCAGATCTTGTCTATAAGAGAAACTTTATAGAGGGCTGCCAAGATCAGGCCACTCATGGCACGTCGCCTCACTTATGGTTTCTTAATACATGCCAGTCACGACACGAAACGCCATTTATGGGCTACAAGAATTATCGTTTGTATGCAGTTGTTCGAATACGTTTAACCGGTTAGACGCAACATTCCAGATATAATAATCACTTGACATTGTAAGAATGGATTACCCGCAAAATTTTGAAAATTTGTGTGGAAGTTGCTGGAACTTAATTTTGACTTAGTGAATTCAAATGGCACATGCGCGACCATAACCGTTAATAGATTCTGCTGTCTGTGGAATGCAGCTTATGAAAGATGGCGCATTAGAAAGCATGCTTACGCCCTCACTTGATCACCGCCACTTCAGTGTTTGTACCAAAATTACAACAAATCTTAAGAACTGATATCCAAGCATCGCCTGATGATATCGGCCAAAAACATAAATATGATAGTTAGTAAGAAATGTTCTGTTGAATATTTTGAACATAATTGGATTGGAAGACATTGCTGCCTAAGGCAGCAATGTCTTCCAATCCAATTATGCTCAAAATATTCAACAGTACGTTTTATTCTGTTTTGGAAACATGTGAAGTTATTTTCTGAGCTGTACTGTATTTCATAGTAATATGCACTAAGCATGACGTAAAGGTAAACTAGCTGTTCTGATATGACATATTATATTATTTCTCAATTTCGATATGTACTGCTCTCAACAATATGCCAATAAAGGCGGTTTATGGCAGCAACAACGCCCAGTCAAATTAGTTTTAAAATATTCAACAAAATGATTATTAAATAATAAATTCAGCATAGACATGCAATTCGCACACTTGACGGACTTTAAAATATTCACGACTGAGCGAGCTACGTCATGTATTACACATTTACATTGTGACGACAGCCTACATATGATGTAATTGATTATGACGTCATATAATTGAGTGGCAAGTCAGATCCACCCATTACATGTAGGTTAACTTATATCAGCCTGCTCACATATCAGCTGACAACATCTGCACGTGGCACGCTGATCGACAGCAAACCCAACAAATATCTATGGTGAAACGGATTCCCTATTAAGTCTGCCACGTGAGGTGGTGGTGATGTGGGTGGGAAGCAAAAACGGGTGTCAGAAATATTGAATTGTTATATATTCATTGATATATGAGTATGTCACATTTCCTAGCCTATGATGATAACTTTTGACCTTGTCTAATACGACCATATTTAACACTACAATGTCAAATAAGTTCTTGGCATAGGCGGGTTTGTGCGAAATTGGACGACTGAGGTTCCAATTAATCACTTTTTACAACTATGAGAAAGAAAGCCATTATATATGAAAACTCTCCGACGACGACGAGGCTACCAACACCAACAACAAAGCATTATGAATGAAAGGCAATGATGGATGGTGATGAATGTTCCTGATGACTGGTGAAATGATTAATTATCTCTCTAATGGCTAAGTCAAGAAAATCAATATATTTGCTTACTAAATGTCCACTTGTAGGCAAATATAATACTATTTTCTTAAAAATTTACCACTTGTAGGACTGCCTCGATTAGTGAACCAATCATTCCAGTGGTAACTTCTCAAGATTAGTTTTATCTTGGTCAACATCGCGGATGAAAGGTCTAAGGCATAAATTGTCATTGGTCAGATTATAGTAGATTTTGGCGCGATAATATGAATCTAGTTTCAGAATAGAATTTTAAATAGTACCAAATAACCAAGAGGAAAATGCTTTCGCTTGGTCTGTGAGTAACGTTAAAGCATTGTTATTCTAAATTAGGTTTACTAATATAGAATGAGCAATCAACACCACCAACATGCCATGTGAGTATGTCAGTTGTATGATGGTTGTCACATTGTGGTGCCATTAACCTAATAATTAATTTGGGATGAGAAGTGGGCCTTCCATTCGCAATATCGCAAATTAATAATAATAATAATAATAATAATAATAAATGAGTAAATAATTGACAGATAGCCAACAAAGCAGATTGGACAAAACCGATTAGCGATGCGATATTGGAAAAGCAATAGCGAATTAGCGCTGTTTGTTTGATGACACTGCGAGTAAAACTAGTTGCCATCTACGTTTAGCCTATAGCTGAACCGAATGTATACACTGTATCGCATTGTACATGCATGTAACAGTAAGATAATTTACAATTTCGTGACAAATGCCAAACCATCAGCACACGGTCCTTGGGCCTGATCAAGGACCCATTGCAAATGGACTCGCAATGTTTGTTTTGGTGTTTTCTGAGTAAGAATCCTCATGATAACGACATGGCCCAGTGAGTATTTTTAAAAGCCACATGATAACGACATGGTACATTGCGTATTTAAAAAATCTAGCATGGCCGCCGAAACGGTGTCAACATATTTTACAAGCTGTATCTTGTCTTTTGAAATTGCTCATTCTGGAAAGATCATTTTGGTGCCCAACTGTATTTCTATGATCTTGTAATACCCGTATCCATATTACAAAAAATGCTTTTAGAAGGTGTAGCCATTTAAAACTTAACATAGTGTAGGAAAATGGCTACCAAATACTAAATTACAAATATTTCATTTTCCAGTGTTTTAGTGAAGATGTTCTGGACTCTGAGTATATCTCTAAGCTCAAGATATTCGTATTGACCCTTTACCCCTCATATCAGCCAAAAAGGGGTTCTGCGGTGAGCTTGAAAAATGCCTTTTTGCAGACCAAAATAAGACTATTTAAAAATATTTACCACTGGAATGACTGGCTTGATAATCGAGCCAGTCATTCCAGTGGTAAATTTCCAAAAATAGTCATCTCTTGGTTTGTAAATGGACATTTTCTATGGGAAAATTGAAATTTTCGTGAATAATTTCGAGGGTTAAATGGTTGGTTCAAGCCTAATTTATTTCTTGATCAAATTAATCGCAAGGGTATAAAGGGTTAAGAAATATAAGTCAGTGTCACCGACGTCTACCTATAGATAATACTATACATAGTTGATTTTAATGATGTACATCCATTGAAGAATTTGTGTTTGTTACTTAATGGCGGATTCCAGTTTATCCATCAATCATATGAAGTCATAATCAATTACGTGATATATAGGATGACATCATAGTAAGTTACGTTATTAATGACGTAGCTAAGTTCGTCACGAATGCTGAATTGGTGACGGATTAAGCATTGTTGCACGAATTGTATGTCTTTACTATTTAATAAACATGCTGTTGACTATTTTGAGACTAACTTGACTGTGCGCTGTTTCTGCCATAAGCAGCAATAGCACCCAGTCAAATTAGATTCAAAATGTTCAACAGTTTACCTGTATAGTTTTCTGAAAATTGATAGTCAGGGAGTTCAGAGATCGATCGATCCCAACATAGACAAGGCGTGGGTGGACCTTAGCTAACAAATGGGCGAGGCATAGCTAAAACTGGATTCCTGCACTATGTGATCCTACTATGTAATGACATGTAATAGTTACTAGCAGCAATAGGTGAGAAGTGTAACTGATTCAAAGGATAACCCAAACAAACGAGGTTGTATGCCTAATGGAGGAAACTTCCAAAAATATTTTCTAAATAATCAACATTGTGCCTGTATTGCCTTGAAATTAAGATCGCTGAAACTCACAGATGAAACTGCTAAGGCTAGCCACTTCGACGCTATCATTCTCTCAGAGGTTTGATTGTCCAAATACTATTCATACATCTGCAATTAAAATAACTTCTTACTGTTAAAGCATTTGACGGCTCTGATGCCTTTCGAGATGCTGATGAGATATTTGGAACGGAGCCTTTATTTGGATTGGCTTGTGCGGCGGAACTCTTTGGCAACAGAGCACCGGGGTTCTGCGTGTGCGGATGAAGTGGATACCAATGCGGTTTGTTGTCAAGATAACGGTCCTCTGTGGAATAAGTCAATGTTAAAATACAGGAAAACAGATTAAACATTTGAATCCTGCAGACCGACCACGAAACGTCCGTTACAATTTAAGACGCAGTCAGCTGAATGTCATGAAGCTAAGTTCACATGCAGGAACTGGTTGCTACATATGGCAGCAACAAGTTCATGTCTATGTAGATACAATTTATTCAACACCCTCCGTATAGGGTTGACATGAACTTGAGGTTCGGTGACGTCAGTTATCATATTGTTAACCGTTTCAAACCTGATTTCGTACAGGTAGGTTGTTGACTATATTGGATCTAATTCGACACGAACCTGTTGCTGACATAGTCAGGATCAGCTCTCAGTAAAATAGCTTCAAGATATTCCAACAAAATAGTTCTTCACATTTCGTATTCAAATTGTTAATATGTTTCAATTATGAACCAAAGTATTAATATAAATAAGAGCTTAACATAAAATAGCATTAATAATATGACGGTGCTATATTAGCAGTGGAATGAACGTTAGAAATGTGAAATAAGAGATCACAAAGGCAATGCAAATTTTACACTTCCAGATATGTGAACAGGTTGACTTCTCGTCAGAGGTACACCATGTGTAGTATAGATTGCTCCAGGGTAAGCTGGACACGACAATGGACCTTTCCAGTGTTAGCTATGCCCCGCCCATCTCTAGCTAAGCTCCACCCACACTTTGCTCGTGTTGGGAGCGATCGATCCCTGAACACCCTAACTATCAATTTCCAGAAAACTATACAGCGCCCAGTTAACTTAGTTTCAAAATATTCAATAGAATGTTTATTAAATGGTAAAGACATACAATTCTGACGTGTCGGACTATTAATCATTACAGCCGGACTAAATCGAGTGATCCATGCCATAATTAATTATGACGTAATCATACACGTCACTTAGTTGATTATGACGTCATATGACGTCAGATGATGAATGGATAAACTGGAAAGGTCAATTATGATCAGGCACGGTTAGCTTAAAGGTAGCATATGGGAATGAATTAGATCGCAGCTATATCGTTTGTTTGCGCGTTCTATAGCTAACCGAGAAACAAGACCGTTTGTGTATACTAGGTATAAAATGGTAACGTACTAGAGTAACAAATTGGTTTTCTCTATGCTCAAGGCAATCCTGACCAGACATTCTATCGCTTATATTTTGCATGTTTGTTACCATAAAGATCGTGTATATCTATTGTAGAAACCAAATCCTGAAAATACCATGCTCTCATGTCATGTACATAGAAACGGATGTCTATCTGCAAGCACGCGCGTGCGTACTCTGAGCGATTATTACCTGAGAGATCCAGGATAACTTCCCCCAGGAAATCATTGGCCTTGAAGCGGTCATAGTCCCAGACTGTGAACTCCAGCACCTTGTTGCGCAGCTCTTCACGGTGGATGTTTTGAAATACGGCGGTCTGGTGCCATTCAGGGTTTAGTGTGCGAGGGATGTACTTAGTTCTGCGTTTGTTGTCAATCCTGCATAGTGTATCATAATCAATTTGCAATGTACATAAAGATAGATGAATGGTAATGAAAAGAAAGTAGATCAATAAATTCCAATTTACGATTATTACTGGATATCGTATACGTTCTATAATTCCACCAGTCTTGCACTCCGAGGACGCGGATACAAACAGTGTCCACTCAGTTTCTTTATTGTATGGTTGTTGTTGTTGTTGTTGTTGTTGCTGCTGCTGCAGCTGCTGCTGCAGCTGCTACTGCTGCTGCTGCTGTTGTTGCTGCTGTCGTCGTCGTCGTCGTCGTCGTCGTCGTCGTCGTCGTCGTCGTCGTTGTTGGTGTTGTTGGCGATGGTGGTAGCGGCGGCAGTGGCAGTGGCGGTGGTTGTGCCGGTGTTGGGTAGTAGTAGTAGTAGTAGTAGTAGTAGTAGTAGTAGTAGTAGTAGTAGTAGTGGCTGTAGTGGCAGTGGTAGTAGTGGTAGTGATAGCGGTAGCGGTAGAGGTAGTAGTAGTAGTAGTAGTAGTAGTAGTAGTAGTAGTAGTAGTAGTAGTAGTAGTAGTAGTAGTAGTAGTAGTAGTAGTAGTAGTAGTAGCGGCGGCGGCGGCGGCGGTAGTAGTAGTAGTAGTAGTAGTAGTAGTAGTAGTAGTAGTTGTAGTAGTAGTAGTAGTAGTAGTAGTAGTAGTAGTAGTAGTAGTAGTAGTAGTAGTAGTAGTAGTAGTAGTAGTAGTAGTAAGTGATAGCTTACGTTCGTCCAGGCAGCAGGTATAGTTTAACAAATGGGTCAGATAAACCATTAATATCCTTAGGCAGCAATCCGCGTGCCTGGATGATGTGAACGTTTAATGTGTTGTCAAAGTCGTCATGGCTTAGCTGCAGCTACAAATAAATAAATAAATAAATACATAAATAAACGAACGAACGAACGAACGAACGAACGAACGAACGACCGAACGAGCGCGCGAGCGAACGAACGAACGAACGATCGAACGAATGAACGCATGAACGCATGAACGAACGAAGGAAGGTAGATAATAGTTCTATGAAATGTCCTTGAGAATGTGGCTAGATATTTATATAATTTTATGTAAAATTGTAACGTACTAGAGTAACAAATTGGTTTTCTCTGGGTTTCCATTTAAAAGCACTGTTATTCTGAATATATTACTACAGTTTTTCCCATTTAAATGTTTTCGTCCGTATCATTATATAGACTGTATTGGAAAAGGGAATGGCTGTTATTTTTGTCAGAGTATAGACGATTTTGGTTTACTTTTACATAAAAACTGATAAAGTGATGCATTAAATTTGCTGCATCTTTTCTTCGCTTTGAACCGTGTAGATTTATTTGACTAACTGCTGAAAATCATCTGACAATAATCTCAGCGAGCAATAACTCTGGACCTGAATATGTTGAAAACAATTTGACTGAAAGTTGTTGATGGGTTAGCCATCGACAACTTTCAGACAATTTGTTTTCAAAATATTCAGCAGATCCAGAGTTAAACCTCGTAGAAAATGCAATCCGCAGAAATTGAGCAGGCAAATAGTTAAACGTAGTTCTTCATAAGTGTAATAAGCCGGGACAGGATTTGTAATGGAAATACATACTTTTCCTTAACTTGGATAATGTTTTTAAACAATTTGTATATTTATAGGAAACTAGATTCCAGAACCAAGTAACACTGGAATAGGAAGTCGAAGCGCGATTGTCCTTTCAAATCGGTGTTTGTAGTATTAAATGTTTGCTAATTTTATAACGATACCTGAACATCTCCCATTGGGCTAATGCTGATTCGTGATTCTGTTGAAGTTGTCGTCTGCAAAAAGAAATAAGGTTATCAATTTACTATGACAGACATAGAGGACAATAACAGCACTCCCATTTTCTGACAGCATAATAGTGTAAAAACGAGTCAAGATACATTTTTTTCATAAATATCAATTGCCATGTTTCAGGATATCATTTTTATATCACGATTGCTGATGCTACATTAGAATGGAAGTAATGTCGTAGGTTACAGACAGCAACCACTTAAGGCAATATCAATGGAACTTTCCAGTTTTAGATATGTCATGCCCATCTCTCGCTAATCCCCACCCACACCACGCTCGTGTTTGGGATTGATGGATCTCTGACCTATCTGACTATCAATTTGCAGAAAACTATACACGTAAGCTGTTGAATATAATGGAACTAATTTGACTGTATGTTGTTGCTGCCTATGGCAGCAACAGCACCCAGTCAAGTTAGTTTCAAAATATTCAACATTATTAAGTGGTAAAGACATACAATTCGTACAACGTATCGGACTATTAACCGTTTAAGACTGACTAAATCCATCCAGTCATGCCGTCATGATTATGGCGTCATTCTACTCGTCACGTAGTTAATTTTGGCGTCATATGGCGTCATATGACGGATGGATAAACTGGAAAGGTCAATTTCGTCGTAAGCTGGAAACTTTCTTTCCCGAGCAGCGACAGAGTTTTGATTTCTTTGAGCATAACTTTCAAAGCATAAAGACTACAATCACATGCCCTATAATGGAACAACGTTTCGGTTGAATATGTGATAACTACATATTCGACTGGGTACTGTGTTTCCGCTTAAATTAACTACATAAGATTTTAAAATCATTTTGAAATATTTAGTTGTTCATATTCTGCAATTAAAACGCTGAGCAGAAGTAAATATAGAAACATTATGTTTGTTGTGTAGCTATACCGAAATGAGTTTGAACTGCCGAACCCGTCTAGAATCGTGGAATACAAGCCAGTTACGACAATATCTGATAGGCCCTATTTTTGTCTATGCCAGCATCCGTCTTACAGAGCCACCATGGCGTGAACTTAAATCCATGTGGTCGCTATAAGCTGGTTTGACTTTATCAATCCGTGTTGTGTCAATAGCGACTCAAAGTACTTAAAATGATACTTATATTAATTACATATTTAATGGCCACGTTTAAAAAGTAAAACTTAGATTCTTGCTTCCTGAATATAAATTTACAGGACAAAAATAAAAGAATTATTTGCTCGATTTACCACTAAAATTTACAAAAATAGCCTTCTGTTTTCTCGCATATGAATATTTCACGTGGCTTGGCCATTACAGAGTTAACGGTGAGAAAACTCCCCGTGTTTGCTTAGTCAGTGTCCATTTGCAATCCAAGAGAAGAAACTTCTTTAATAGACCACTGAAATGACTGGCTGGCTTATCAAGCCAGTTATTCTCGTGATAAATTTTCAAAAACAGTTTTCTATTCGGCTGCAAATGAAATTCAATACCATTAAAAATAGTGTTTTACTGGCTTGACAATTAGACAGCTAAGTTGACACAAGTAGAATTCATGATTACCTTTGTTTTGGTGATATATGGCATGAGTTGATGTTAAAGCTATTTAAAGGATAACTAATCCCATCTCTTGATAGTTATTCAGGTTATCTAACACGCCGGTCATAAACTATCCAGGTAATTTTAAGCCTTTTATCACGCCGCTAAGGAAAGATATTCAGGATTTAGTAGTTAAATGTTGGTACATTTCTACACCCTATGATGGCTGTCATGATTTACTTTTCAACCAAGCAGAAAAACTCCAGTCTGTCTGTCTCGGTATGTACGCCCAGTCATAGAGGCTCCAGCTATAGTTTGGCAACGTGGTTTAAAAGCAATCCTACAGGTAACCTGTTGAATATTTTGAAACCAATTTGATTGGAAGTTGTTGCTGCCTATGGCAGCAACAACTTCCAGTCAAATTAGTTTCAAAATATTCAATGGGATGAGCATTACATGATAAAGAATGTGATGCATTGGAGCTTACACGACATCATACACAATAGCTTGAGGAGACAAAATGGTGTCGATCACTGTTCAACATTTACTCGACATTACAAAACAGATAATTGCGATACAGATCAGGGAATGTGACAGGATATGAATGATATGGAATCTATAAACCATATTCTATCGGTGCAATACAACATTTGAGATGAGATTAGCATCGCTTTAAGCATCAAGTAACCGGTTAGCGACACATTCGATGTGATCTAAGAGGGGTATGGAAAGATACACGTCTATACATTGTTCTTCCATATCTTTTAACGCCTCTTGTGTCAACAACCCACTAAAGCGCACAAAATACCATTTATTTCAATTAACCATTTAATTGCCAATACTTTTCAAGGAGATTTTGATTTTTGTAGCCAAAAAGAGTATTTTTTAAATAAATTTATAGCGAAAATTTACAAAAAAAATACATTTCTCTTATTCTTCAAACGGGCATTCATCAAAAGTGCAATGGTCAAGAAAATTCACATTTCTGCATAGCCAGTATCTAATTGCAGACCAAGAAGCGTATTTTTGAAATTACTACTGGAATGACTGGCGCGGTTACCGAACCAGCCATTCCCGTGGTAAATTTTCTAAAATATTCTTCTCTTAGTCTGCAAATGGCCATTTGCTGACACAAAAGGGGTTAAATTGATAAATATCGTTATCTATTGAGAGATAGTATTTGATAATATGACATTTAAGGTGATAGCGCAAATGTGTTCTCACAAAAACTCACGTGTACACTACACTAATTGTTCTACTAGCAAAGTGACACATCTACCTATACATGTATCTACTGCACAATACCTTGTCTTTTTGTCGGTTTTTCGGTTCCCGGTGTCCAGGTATTGGTGACCCTTTCAAATGTCTGTTCCGGGTTTCGTTAACAGGTGGCGTTGATGACTTCCGTCCCGGTGATTGCTCCCCAGGAGATGATTCAGCGAGCTGGTGTTTTTGTTGTTGCGAGTCGGCAGGAGAAGCGGTTTTGGATCGGTGTCGCGGACTACAACTTTGTGAACTTCGGAATTGTGATTTGTGCTCGCGGATATCGGGATCACTCCCTCGCGCCCCGGACCCGGAACTGGATCGACGATCTATTGCTTCGACTTGATCCAGCGTCTTATTACTGTTTCTGGAATCACGTCGGTCCGTTTCACTGGATTGCGATCCAGACCGTTGGCTCCGTCTATCCGCGTCAGTTCCTTTGGAACCTGCTCGTTGACTGTGGTGGGATCGATTCTGATGGTAGTCTTGATCAGATTGTCTTAAATACTGTTCTCTGGATGTTTGGGATCCACTATTATTTCCATTGCTTTGCCGAAAAGACCTCTGTTCGCGATATTCTGAATCCGATCCTCTGTGCTTGCCTCTGGCTTCACGATGGTCGGATGAGGTAGATGCGTGTTCGGACCGGGGTGTACTCGAGCCCGGTGACGATATGGTGGAGGCGCGAAAGTCTTGCTGCGACGAACTATGCGAGGTGGCCGGTGACGGTCGGTTGTCGGCCTGCATCCCTTGCAATTGTGCAGCGAGTTGATTAGCGTCTACGCCACGTGCTTCAGCTAAACAGCGATCTACAGTAGTGAGAGAGAAAAAAAGCAGGAAGATGCGATAATAAACATGCGAGGCAACATAAGAGTGAAACTGACCAGTATTACCAGAAACTACATCAAGTATAAGATATCAGTGTGTTGATAATACGATTCCATCTAAGGAGTTACATGTGAATCTAACTTTATCCGTGTTGACAGATTATGGCGCTTAGATGTTCTCAACATGTCAAAAGTCAATAAAATCCGCCTAAAGCCATCGAGGATCTAGTCTCTCAATTGCGCTACAACTTAGGCCTATACAGGACAGCTGTTGGGTAATTTGTGTAGAACATGTTGTTTCCATATAGGCATCAGCAGCTTCTCTTCAAATCAGTTTCAGAATATTTAACATAATATTCTTTACAGAATATAGAATGTGTAGTGTCTGGTCCATGTATTGGTTAAAGCGTTATAACGTAGAAGAATTGAATCATATTACCATCTTTATGTCCAAAATTGTAATGCCTAATGTGTGCTGGCGGTGTTATAATTCTACTTCAAGCCGCTGCTATTAAATGCAGAAACAGTAATCAACATCACTGGTTGTGGAACGATCACGACTCTTTCTGCCAGGAAACCTTAAACAATCGTGTCCATATAGATGGTCATATGCCATTGAGGCAAATACATTTCGATTTGCTTCTCCAACCGATATATGTCCGAGAAGGGACTTTTCCCGTTTTGGCTATGCCCCGCCCATCTTTAGCTAAGCTCCAGCCACACTCCGTCCGTGTTGGCATTGATCGATCCCTGAACTCACTGACTATTAATATCCAGAAAACTGTACAGGCAAGCTGTTGAATTTTTTGAAACTAATTTGACTGGGTGCTGTTACTACCTATGGCAGCAACAGCGCCCAGTAAAATTAGTTTCAAAATATTCAACAGCATGTTTATTAAATAGTGGAGACATACAATTCTTACAACGTCTCGGACTTTTAAGAGTCAAAGACGGTCCGCATAGAGTTATTTATGACGTAATGCTTATGACGTCATCCTACACGCCGCTTAGCTTATTATGACGTCATATGACGTCATTACTCCGGAAATGTTCATTGTGGCATAATATAGAAATCTGCCTATTAATTACAAGCAATCCGTGGTGTGTCAAGGGATGGTGCATTTGAATGGTGGGTGGTTCTAAAGATGCATCGATCAACTTATAATCCAAATCAATTAAGAATTTGAAATGAAAATTGATTTTCATTGCGGAATAATCTTCATAAGTGATCGTTATTTGTACGTCTCATAAAGGTGGCTGTATATGATTACGCAAAAATATTCAAAATAATTCGTTGATGCAAGTACGGGGACGTTCTAAAACCTGAAAACTCGATCATGAGATGCCTGGAAACTCACAGACACTCAACGCATGCGTAATAAAGAAGCGTGATCAAATCCCCCATGGCCTATAACTATAGAATATATTCTTCCACCAAATATTAGGGTTTTTGTTTCTGGTAACCAGAGATCATTCACATTGCATATATTAAACCATTTCACGAACGCCACGGGGCAACTTTCCACTCAAAATACCCATCTGTATCTAGCAAATGAAAGGGCAAGGTTCCGTGTGGGCGTATATCGCGAGGGTGACTCTAGCTGCGTGGTGTGCTCGAGGCATGTGGGAATTGTTACTGCATCAGTCACGCATATCGTAATACCGCCTGCAAACATAATAATATAGTGCTCTATAACTACTGACCTTTGAAAACAAAAGAGGTGCGTAACAGAAGGGCCGAGGTAGAAGAGCCTTAACCTTTGAAACCGAAAGACCAAACACCAAATATCCTTTACTATTTGATTCATTTTCCTTTCCTAAGTAAGTCATTTGTCATTGGGATGTCGCTTAAAACAAACTTGACAGTTTAGCTTCACTCCGACATGATGCCTTGGGGAAGCGATTTGAAGTAGAATGTCAATTATCTGCATTAGTTATTTTGTGCTCCTAAAGACCCCGGTTAACATGTTTGCATTTAGTTTCTCTGGAACTCGGTCTAACAGGGAGCACGAGCGTCATCGGTGATGGATGAGAGATCATTTTACTGGAAAGATGCGATACAGATGGTTATTTGCAAGCCAGTGAGGACCGCATATGCGGCGTGAGCCTATTGTTTATACATACATATGCTTGGACACTAAAAGCGCGATACGCTGTAATTTAAGCTAGGCATACAGAAACAAGTGCAGCAGTTAGGCTTGCGCGATTGTGTGATTAAATCGAAAATCGCGATAATTTTTTAAATCCTGAATTTATATGAATAAAAACGAAATAATCGAATAATCGTGAATAATTCCACTGCAAAAAATATTTCAAAACGTACCTTTTTGTTTCCATTTTGCTCAGCGAATGCATTTTCCATTTGCAGGCCAAGAGAAGGCTATTTTTGAAATTGTATCATTGGAACGCCTGGCTCGATACTCGAGCTAGGCATGCCAGTGATATATTTTCAAAAATAGTCTTCTCTTGGCTTGCAAATGGACATTTCTAAACACCATTGCAGATTTCGTCATTGATATACCTTTGTTTTTATATCGGTGTAATTTGTAAACAGGACGATTAATCGTGTAATCGCAAGTATTCTTAAATAATCGATCCCGACCACTCAAGGTAGTAATCGCGCAAGCCTAGCAGCAATATACTAGTATTACGCAATAGAAAATGTGCATGAAATCAGTTAATATTTATATATTAGTATTGGCCTACTGGTATTATCTACTAATATGATTAATTAACATGCCAGTTTCTAGTCTAGTCATACAATTCAAATGTGATCTTTAATGCGAACATAAATCATACATCTCAATAAACAAAAGTACAGATATAAGAACGCGGGCGTGAGATCAAGCCTACGCCGATGTTAGTGGAAATTTCCATGTTAGCATTATTTATGGATTGTTCTGCCTGAGAGGGTTGTACCAAGTTATATCCTAATGCTTACCCCAATTGCAATATAAACAGGTATATATACCAGACAACATAATAGTCTGCAGAATACAATCGACAATGGACCTTTCCTGTTTGAGCTATACCCCGCCCTTCTAGAGCTAAGATTGATTGATTCCTGAGTTCCTTGACTATCAATTTCCAGAAACATATATAGGTAAGATGTTGAATATTTTGAAACTAATTTCACTGGGTGGTGTTACTGCCTAATATTAGACATACTGTTTATTAAATTGTAAAAACATACAATTCATACAACGTGTCACAATTAAGCGCTTAAAAGTCCATAGTCCCACAAGAATGCTTGAAAATAAAATTGTTAAAATTATCTACTTTAATTATGTGCCTAGATGTAAGGAACAAAATAAATCTTAACATATGATGACCTCATTCCATACAAAATTAGTAAATATTCTAAAAGTTGTGAAATTGAAATAGAGGCACGAGTCTCTAATTCAAATATACAGCTTTAAAAATTATATTAATTTATACGCAATGAAATCATCATATGTTAAGATTTATTTAGTTTCATTAAATCTAGGCCCACAGTTTAAGC
The DNA here is from genome assembly GCA_034401795.1 of Chaetoderma sp. LZ-2023a. NCBI lineage: Eukaryota > Metazoa > Mollusca > Caudofoveata > Chaetodermatida > Chaetodermatidae > Chaetoderma > Chaetoderma sp. LZ-2023a. The sequence goes on along the minus strand of CM067371.1, from coordinate 53,773,849 downwards.
CTCTATTAGTATACAATTTAAACAATTTTATTTTCAGTAATCTTGCTGTGAATAGGCACCTTTAGGACGGACTAAATCGAGCCATTCACGCTTTGATTGATTATGACGTCATCCTACACGTCACGTAGTTGATTATAACGGCATATGATTGATGGATAAACTGAAAAGGTCCGTTGAAACTTGGTGCAATTCTGAAAACATCTGGTGTTGGTTCAGATAGCAACATCTAACAGCAAACCTGTTTTCAAAATTAGGCCAGTTACATGTATCTTTCAAAAGGGAGTGGATAATATAATCTCTACAATTTTACAATAGGTGATACACGTAATGACTGAACTTCCCAGGTAAGGACTAGCCAGTAGGGGTAGAAAGAAGCATTGGTCATAACACGAGTGACTGACTATTCACGGTTACTTCCCAGGACTATAAATAGTTTGCTTAATCTCTGTAAGGATAAAGAGATCTATTTCTAGCTATTCAACGCCCATTTCTAGCTAAGATCCGTCCATTTTGTATGCCATTTGAACCTATTTTGTCACTGTGAACCATGAATTCACCCTTCCAGAGTATCCATCTATCATCTGACGTCATATGACGTTATAATCAGCTATGCGGGATGTAGGATGACGTCATAATCATGACGTCATAAATTATTCTATTTTACCCGTCTTTAGCTGTTAAAAGTCCGACATGGTGTACGAATTGTATGTCTCTACTATTTAATAAGCATGCTGTTCAATATTTTGAAACTAATTTGACTGGACGCTGTTGCTGCACATAGGCACCAACAGCGCCCAGTCAAATTAGTTTCAAAATAGTCAATAGCTTACCTGTATAGATTTTGGGAAATTGATAGTCTGGGAGTTCAGAGATCGATCGTTCCCAACACGAGCGAGGTGTGGGTGGAGCTTAGCTAGAGATGGGCGGGGCATAGCTGAAAATGGAAAGGTCCATTCCCTGGACTCCAATGTCAAGGTAATAATATCGGTAAGCTCCTAGTAAAATTAGTCAACAGAATGTTTATTAAATTGTTAATTAATCAAAAACAGCTTCCCATTGACCCTTCGTGATGGGCGTACGCCATTTTCATTGTGACGTATTTAATTATGAAGGGGCCTGTATCGCTTACAAAGAGCGTCGGGATTTCAATCAGAAACATTGGAAATTAGGTTTTAAATACACATTTGGACTAGAAACATGAAAATGTGTATTCAAATGTATTGCGGGAGGTGTGTTTGTGATATAAAAAAACTAAAAATACTCAACAATGTATAAGGTTTGACAGTTATTATAGCAACGTGGGATCAATGTGCACAAGTTTTAAATGGAAATCTGAACATTTTGTCCAGGGGAAAAATTTAAGCTAGTATTATGAAAATTTAGTCTGGAAATGTGAAATTTCGGTCAGAAACAGGAAAATGTTGTTTCCAAATGATTAATTTTTATAGGATGTAGAAGACTATGGTCTTCAGGCCAGAGTGTCTCATATATAAATTTCCATTGAACAACTGTGAATGGTCATTATTTCCTAATCAAACTTGCCAAATTTCCCAGACAAATGAACAAATCAAGTTCTGTTGAACAACTTGATTCAGCAATTGTAGTAAATTGTGTTTATTTCGCTCCACGCCAATCAGGCAATTGGTTTCAGAAAAGATCTTTAATCGTATTTCTAAAATTAGCACACAATCCATGACAGCCACCGACTAAATCTACCAATCAGCTTCGTTTGAGCAATCTGATCGATTTATCTGTTTCAAAAGTGTCAAATATGTATTGAGCAGTCAGCTGGAAGAGTTCATCGGCATTTTCCCTGTTAAAATCAATCAACTAACATACGCTCAAATAAGATTGACTGATGGCGGCCATGTTTTATACGAATCAACTGATCTTGAGCAAAACTGAATGGCCATGAGTCCCCATTCATATTTCTCGCATCCCGACCTGATCCCTTCTGTCGTACTTATGCAAACGCATCTTTTGTGAAAAATATGTCATCCAAGGTAGCCACTATGAAAATTGACATGTCAGGCTTTCCAGAACCAATCAGATTCTTATATTACCCTAGATGTTATTTCTTAAGTTTCAAGCCGAGGGTTTTTCTAGACGATCCTTAAAATTAATGTGTTTCTAAAATAGTATACAATCCAAGCTCGTTGTCGAACAAAACTATTAATCAGCCTTTTTGACCCGTAGGATACGGCTTGCCAAATTTAATTGAAATCTGCCAAGTGATTCTTTAGAAAACGTTGTTTAAACAGAATTAACTGAAGACAGACAGCACTTGGCGGAAAAGAGTCGTGTGGACGACGAATGGTCGCCATCAATAGATTTAGTATCTATACTTGCTTGATCGCTCACGACCCTCTCAAATGCGGCATTTCAGAGTTTAGTATTTTCTTCCCGGATATGTAGTCTCCAAAATAATATGTTTCTGTTCCTAAACCTATTACGTAGTGGAATAAAGTGTTAGATGAATATAGCCAATACAATTTTATTCCTGATAAAGATATGTAAATTTGCGATCTGGTAAATTTCTCTTCAAATTACCAAAAGATAATTTTGTCATTTTTGAAGGCTATATATGCAGCTGATCGTCTGCGTCAGCCAGTCAATTGCCAGTCTTCCCGGGCGTGCGCAATTGCGATTTACTGACCTTGCGTCACTGGCGGTCACGACAACTAGCCCCCATAGTGAGGGTATGAACATGAGCCATCTAGCCAATATATCAATATCTATGTCGTCATCCGATAAGCTCACTGGGGCCATTCTCTACCGGTTTATTTTATTATGACAATATAATTGAAACCGATAAATTTCATTTCCATCTGACCTCTTCCCTCTGTCAAACTCCCAACAATGACGTCACCCGAGACACAATTTTCCTTTAACCGTTGCAGACCAGAAATCACAAATATACTGTTGGATATTTTTGAAACTAATTAAACTGAGAGTTGTTGCGACCAACGGGAGCAGCAGCTTGCAGTCAAATTTGTTTCGGAATATTCAATAGTCTTCCCTGTATATTTGTCACCGAAACTAAGACAGTTGTCTAGTTTAATGAAAGGTTTAATGAACCCAATGAAAGGTTTAATGAACCCAATGAAAGGTTTAATGAACCCATTGAAAGGTTTAATGAACCCAGTTTTAGCTATGTCCCGCCCATCCTTAGTTAAGCTCCACCCACGCTTCGAGTGTGTTGGGATCGATCCCCAAATTATCGAATACTAGAAGACTATACAGGTAAGCGTTTCAATATTTTGGGACTAATCTGACTGGGTGCTAGCAACAACGCCACGTCAAATTATTTTCAAAATATTCAACAGAATGTTTATTAAATAGTAAAGACATACAATTTGTACAACAACGTGTAGTCCGTCTTCAATTAAGCGTTCTTGACGTATTTTCTACGTCACTCATGACGTCATTAATTATGACGTCATCCTACACGTCACGTAGTTAATTATGACGTCATATGATGGTTGGATAAACAAAGGAAATGCCAATTTTGCTGACATTTTGGACTCATGAAGCAGATAACAAGTCCATAACACAGCGATAACTTACCGAACTCGTCCATGTCATCTGTGCCGTCATCTAAATTATCGTATGATGAGTGTGGACTGTACTGGTCAAGCGAAAACGTCCCTCCAATAGCTTGCTTAGCTGTCAAATTTGTGCCACTGAAATATTCGAATAATAAAGGTTTTTATTTCCTTTTAGCTATAAATCAGGATTCTATCGCTGGCGGCATTTGCCTATTAAATGGCGATGTCTGTAAAATAGATAGCGTATTAATCCGGTCAACATTGAAATCACAATCGTGTAATCATTACAGACAAGAAGCGGCAAATGGAAAATTCCAGTTTATTCATCAATCACATGACGTCATAATCAACTACGTGATGTAGTGGCGTAACTAATTTCGTTACGAACGCTTAATTGATGACGGACTAAGCGTCGTTGTACAAGTTGCATGTCTTTACTATTTAATCATCATTCATGTGGAATATTTTGAAACTAATTTGACTGAGTGTTGTTGCTGCCATAGGCAGCAACAGCACCCCGTCAAATTAGTTTCAAAATATTCAACAGCTTACCTGTATAGTTTTCTGGAAATTGGTAGTCAGGGAGTTCAGGGATCGATCCCAGCACGGGATATTTGTAGGTCGGGCTTAGCTAGAGATGGGTGGGGCATGGCTAAAACTGGATTCTTCCATTCCTTATGAATAAGGACTATTCTGTTGAATATATTGAAGCTAATTTGACTGGGAACTGTTGCTAGGTTCCAGACAAATTAGTTTCAAAATATTCAACAGCTTCTATGTACAGTTGTTTTGAAATGGAGAAACTAGTATGCCGAGGCTTACACGTTAAAGCCATTGCAATTATACACGAATGCGTCTAAATATTTTACAATTAAACTCAAGAGATTTACTGATTTAAGATAGGCAGTCGAATTAATTCCAAAATGCTTAACAATTTATGTCTTAGTTAATCCTTTTATGACGATATCGGCCAAGCCCAGCCTCTGCAGTGGTCGTGAAAAATCACAATTTTCAGGCCAAAAAAATTTACCACTCGAATGACTGGCTCGGTATCCGAGCCAACCATTCCAGTGGTAAAATTTCAAAAATGGTCTTATCTTGCCATGCAAATCGACATTCAAAAAAGGAAATTCTTCGATTTTCTTGACCAAATTTGGTTATTAAAGGGTTTAATAAATGTGTCTGGAATTCGTTGTCATTGTCCGCGGCGTGGTTTTATAATGACGTAATTCCCAGTTCTTGATGTGCAGCTCACGCGCAGATACAAGACGCATACAGCGTCTTCATCAGTGAATATTGGAGTTCCAACTCTCAAATTAGCTAAATATTAACGTAGACCCACACTGACATAGGTGCACATGTACACGCTGACACGATGCCATTTAGTCACTAAAGTACCACGACCAATTAATAATTCGACACCACGCCGTTAGATCGGATATACAAAGAGTGTTTTAGTTCCGAAATCTATACCAGATTCCATCGTTAGCACCGGTATCCAATAGTCGTATACATATTGACAATGTCTGGAGTTCTTTTGCTATAGGATGTGGTAAAATATTCCGCGTTAATCGAGAAATGTATGCCTTTCTCAGAACCTAATTCCACACTAAACACAAGAGGTTTACTTTCAATACAGGCCTAATTGATTTTGGTGTTAGCTTGGAACAAATACTGTGGAACTTGTCTATAGCAGAAACCTGGTTTGGGGGCCAAAGTGTGGTGGTTTTTAAGACACCTGCTCGTAAGACTACACGTCTTAAATATCGACCATCATTATTTTGACTTAAAAAACAACCTACAATAGAAAGGCCGTTGCATTATGCGACCACCTGTCTTTTATGGCCAATTCTGATGGGCCATAATGTGCCAGTTATAGACAGGTTTCAGTGTAAGAATAAATAATACAACAGTTTGTCTAGTGCTATTTGGTATAAACACAAGCGGGAAGCGCAACGGTGCTTCAGCCGAGTGTCACATCTCACAATGGATGTCGGAAGGAAAGATACGGGTTCTTTTTATACCAGTGTTGCTCCCATTGCTCTCTGATTGACAGCAACAGCTTCCGGCAGCGTATAGTTATTAAAACTGGGACGGTTAATCATGTTATCGGACGGGAGTGGGATGGGGTGGTGGCAGCGAGTAATTGCTATATGTGTTGACACGTTTAGTGGCGTAATTCTAAGGTACTACTACCACATAGTCAGATAGATTATTTTTCAACATAGTAATTACAATAATGTTAGATGCAAGAGATTTTATTTTTTTTAAACATATTTTATCGCATATATTACAATGGGATTGGGCACAAGTTGTTCGAAACTTAGAAAAGCCCTCTCCCTACATAAAAAGTGTATAGGCGGCAAACATAAACATATACACAAAATAACAAAGTAAACGTATAAACAGACTAAATATTATAATACATGTACATCATATTGAGTATTTATATATGAGAGAGAGAGAGAGAGAGAGAGAGAGAGAGAGGTGTATAGTGAAGAGAGATCCAGAGAGGATAGTGAGGTCAATAATTTGGCCCAACAGTAATATGTTCATGATGACCACCATAACAAATCGCCTAAGGGCCAGTGTTGCTCACCTGGATCATTTGCATCGGAAAATATGGAAATTTGGGTTGAAAGCTTTAAGGTCGTTTCAGAGGAGTATCATTTTGGTAATCTCCGGACGATTTTTAAAAGAAAAAACTAAGATTTTCTAAGATTTTCACTCAGACAATTGTCCGATCAAGACTCCGATTGGTATTTATGCAAGAGATATATCACATATGACTATATATAGTACTGTACACTATTTCAGACAGTTTCAGACCACTACAATTATTTCCTGTGAATTTATTTATAGAATAATTTAAATCTAATATGTTGATGACACACCATTATGCTTTATGCAAATATTTAGTTTGACTTTTGACCTTCGAAGAATTTCACAATAGCATGAGTTTACAGGATAACGTCATTTAACTGTCAGGTTGACGACTTTAAAATAATATTATTTTAAAACAGTCTTTTCCCATTGTCATGTTTTGATAAGGCTGAAAACAAGAACCTTAAAACTATCACCGACATACAGCCGTGTGCTGTTTATAGAAAGCACTTTCGGCATACACCGCTATATGGTCCGATTTTCAAGATTAAATTTTGGTGGTTGAATCGTTAATCGCGACAGGGCATTTATTATGGATTAAATACCGGAAATCTGACTCTTATTGAGATGCACATTTGTATGTTTCTTGATTGCCTATAAACTGAAGTTACTCACAAACATAGAAATCAAAGCCTAGTTCCAAGGAACATGATTTATGATTAAGATAGTGATCAGAAACTGACGATGACCCGAAACTGCCGTAGCCACTGTACCAAGAAGTAGGTTACGTTTGATTGGTGAAATACTCTTGACCATAGTCAACTCTTCCCCAGTCGAGCGCACACTTTTCGGAAAATATTTAGTCCATATTGAAATAAAGTACTTCGATGCGCCTGACAAATAGTCAATTACACTTAACAATAGTTCATCAGTCGAACGACCGGTCGTACTAGTGACATGGTTACCGTGGTAATATCGATTATTATCACTGGGACGTGACTGCTCATTCATTACTGAGCGTGCCAGTGATTGCGTACATGATTGATTATGCGCATATGAAAAATACCGATTCGTGCTTGGAATACAGTACAGCACATAAATAAGTTAAGATGAAAAAAATAATATCATGAAACATGTTAGTTTGTAATACATGCTCTGTTGAATATTTTGAACTTAATGTGATTGAAAGATATTGCAGCAATACCTTTTAACCCAATTATATTAGAAATTATTCAACCGTACATTTTGGGGGGGGGGCGGAAATATATTAAGTTATTTCTGTCTGTACAGTACCCTATCTATCATAATGGATACCAGTGTAGCGCATTAAATATTGACGAATTGGAGGTTTTCCCGTTATTAGCTATTTCACTAAGTGTAATTGGGATATATGATCTAATATGCATATAGTCGTGGGTGATTGAGTTATTTTCTTGCACCGATTGCTAGAGTTATTTATGAAGAGCACGCAATCTAGTTCTGTTTTTTATACATCTAAGCCCAAGTTAAAAATTATTTTTCCATTGCTTCTACACATGATATACGCGATAGCTTATACGCAGCGATCTCACTAACCTACGCCCACTCGCTGGACGCAACATCGGTAGGCCTACGTGGTTGGTTGGCGTGGGGCGATGACAATAGGGATGGTATTTATGATGATAATCAGGATGACGATAATGGTGGTATAACAAACACTAATTTCATTATTATCATATTTATACATTCTCTATATTAATTGAAATCTTCAAAAATTAAAATAAAACATTATGTTGTCATTTTCTTAATTTACAGAAAGCATTCGATAAGGTTTGGCGTCAGAGGTTATGTACAGAAATGCGAGCGCACTATAGTCGCGGCATAAGTACCTTTTCCAAAAAATTTAAAGAGTTGACAGGCCGACCGACAGACAAACCTATACTAGTTGCGACTCGCAAGAAAAATGTGCAAACTATAAGATAAAAGAAAGTTATTCAGTGTAATATATCCTACAACCTGTACCAAAACCTCAGGTCTTTGCTTAGGGCAAATGGGATACAGTCCAGCTCACAAATAACGTAATATATTTCCGAAACAAAAAAGAGAAACATGTTACTTAGTACAATTCTGAACACGATGTAAGAAATGTTCTGTGGACTATTTTGGACTTCATTTGATTGGAAGCCATTGCTGCCTTATATGTAGTATAAAGATACATTCTATTTCCTAGCTCATATACCCTTGGAATTCGAGTGTTTCAATTTCATGAGAGTCGCTGCGGAATATTTTGAAAATACTTTGAGTGGACTCCGTTGCTGGCGTGAGCAGCACAAACTCCCAGTCCAAATCGTTTAAAAATATTTAACAGAATATTCTCTACATTATGGCCGTCTTTGGTCTGTGAGGTTGAAATGGTTAACAATAGAGGAATACAGTTGTAATATGGGAAATAAAATAAGCTTTGGGCGGCAAATTTGGGCGATTCCTGAACCCGTTAATGGCTAAATGTGGTCAGGAAAAATGGAACTATTTGAGTATTCAATGCCCATTTGCACGACAAGAAAACCGTATATTTGAAAATTTACCACTGGAATGGCTGGGGATCGATTATCGAGCCATTCATTCCAGCGATAAATTTTCAAAAATAGTCGTTTCTTGTCCAGCAAAGTGACATCCCTCAGGACCACTGCTGAGACCGGGGTTGGCCGGATTCGTTATGAAAGGGTTAAGATACGTGGACGTTGACCACATTTCTCAATGACTTACGATTTTGGGAACCAAACACCAAGCAGCCGTTCCAGGAGATTTGATTATCATAATGTTATTCTCAGATTATGGAAGACTAAATCAATGCAGAAAATCAATTTCCGAAAGTCAGGACATCAAGGACGTCTGGAATTATTTTACCCACACGCACCATCTTGCCACCCCGACACAAATTTTGTCGAGGATAGTTAGCCTACCGCATACCATATAGTTATAGTATTATGGTGATTATTTTGGGAACGATTTCACTGGAAATTGGTGACGCATACGGCAACAACGATTTCATGTCAAATCGTTTTCAAAATATGTAACATGTTTGTACTTAATAGCTTTGCTTGAAACTAGCACCAGATTCCATTCTAATCTGAATATAAAACTGTTAAAAGGCCAGCCCCCATGGTGACGTCATCTTCCATCTATAGATCGGATATAGTCTTGTCATATTACAATAAAATCCATTACAGAAACATTCCCCGGAGACTGATTGCGTTACACCGCTAAATCGATGTCAAAACTGCGCGTAGCCCGTCGCAGCTGAACTAGTGATTGATAGCCTCAATAAAGAGCCTGATTGCTACCCCGGAGACGACGCTCTTTGATCGATCACTTCATGAGCAATGGCGCGAGTTGATCTGTCACTCAAGTAGTTGACGTCATAATAAAAAATTTGTCACTAGTTAACTGACATCGCAATCACATTACGTATGTCCGTCACAAAAGCGCCAAAGGTTCGACAGAACCCGTTTGAAATTGCATATCTTTTGGTCAATTTACTTAATAACTATTCTGTTGAATATTTTGAAACGAGCTCCCAGTTAAATCAGTCTCAAAATATCTATCAGTTTAGTTACTTTGAAACTGAAATTCAGGGAAATTATTGGCTTAACTTATGAAACTCGATTCAAACAAGCGGTCAAAGTGTGTGTGTGTGTGGGGGGGGGGGGGTGGAGGGTTGGGGGATGGGGGTGGGGGCGGGTTGGGGTGGGGGTGGGTGGGGGTGGGGGTGGGTGGGGGGTAGTTTAGGTAGAAATGGGCGGGTTCATAGCTCCTATTGATTATTCATACAAGAAACACGAGTGTGTGATCAATGTATGTTGCTATATAGCTCGCCCTAAAACTCGCGCACTATCCACAGACATATGTAAATGGTAATCATTAACCCTTGTTTCACGACGAACCGGCCTGTGAAGCGATCTTGAGGAATCTCCATTTGTAGGCTAAGAGAAGTCTATTTTTTTTAAACTTATCTCTGGAATGACTGGCTCGGTAACCGAGCCAGTCATTCTAGTGGTAAATCTCCAAAAATAGCCCTCTTTTTGACCTGAAAATGGACATTCGGCAAAGTATCGGTCCAGTAACCTGCGTTATGAGGGTGGTCTCTCGAGATGGCTTTGCCATCCGTACAAAATTCGTGTAGATACGCTCAATACTTACCATACACAGTCTAAATGGGCACACCGAGCCTAAATTCAGAACAAGTGATCGATTGACACAGCCAAAGTTGCTTCGTGGATTGGCATAGGCGAAAGAGAACGAGCCAGTTCATCTCGATGTCACGGTGAATACTGATTGATCTCAACAATGGCAAACACTTACAAGCGTTAGTCTCTCAGGGATTTCGTACCCACTTGACTGGTGAGAGCGATTGGCGATTGGCGACCACGCTTAAGCGTATATCATACGAACGAACCGTCATCGCATTACGCACTCATATATCATCTTCAATGACAGTTCCAATTCTGGTGTAAGAGAAAAGCTGTCTTTTGCAAGGACAGGATGGGAGTGCGATGCCCGAATCCAAGAGGACAACGGCAGATTATATGCATTATACCTGGAAACGTGCAGGTCAATTACACATAATTCTTCACACCTATGTCCAAGAGGTGCATACGCTTGTGTCAACGCACACACTCGTGTAGAGGTGTAGTGCACACGCACTTGAACGTCGTTGCACGATACGATTAAGTTGACTATGTGACATGGGCGAGACAACGATGCCTACTTGCAAGGTCGGATTGTATAAAAATATGCCTAAAACCGACAGCAGGTGCACTTGTGTCGCTACAATCGCTTGCATCTGCCTTACTACTTGTCAAGTCTCTTCAAATCCGCAGATAACCGTATCATGCTGCCCAACTAAATTAGATGGGCGCTATTGCGTCCAGTCAAATTAGTTTCAAAATATTCAACAACAAGTTTATCAAATAGTAAAAATATGCAATTCGTACAAAAACATTTAGTCCGTCATTAATTAAATGTTCGTGACGAACTTATCTGTGTCATTTATGACGTCATTGATTATGGCGCCGGTCTACACTTCACGTAGTTGTTTCTGTGAAGAGAGGAAATGCACCATTTGCGCAAAAGATGATATAGGGGACGAGTTCCATTATATATTTATATTAAGCTTTTTTCAAGAAACCAGACAAGAATTACTACCTCCATATTACTATATAAGACCTAACTTCTTCAAATTCCATAAACTCTTCTCCACCAATACTGCAAAGTTGCTATCCAAAATCTGCGCCTTATTAGAGGGATTACTACCTATTTCCAACGTGGATGAGACCGCCGCACAAGCACGGATCGATAAACGTGGACAAACAAATAAGGAGCTGATTAATTGACGATGATGATGACAAAGATGACGACGACGATGACGACGATGACAATAATAATAATAATAATAATAATAATAATAATAATAATAATAATAATAATAATAATGAATTATCAATGTACAAATTAAGCACACCATCTACTATGTATTATATACTTTTCCCCATATGTGACTGTGTGACCTGGCAGTATTAAAGAAACTTGAAACTTGATAGTTGGATAACCCATCTGGACCACGAGAAACCCTGCAGCGTATCGCTTTATATCATTAGAAAGATCCTGTCTAAAGTAGTAGTGGTGTGGGAATTAAAATGATACCACCTCCCTCAACTGGCCGCAGTTCAGCGACCTGTGGGCCCACCGCACTCTCAACCCCTGGGGCATAGGTTGTTGAGACCGGGGCCACCACGGATCGCCTGGTAGTATAGGGTCTGAACGCCCATTTAGCGACAAAGTCTTGATGTGCTCGGTAATGGGTAAAGAGTAATACTGTCATTAAAAAAACTATAAAACTCCCGCGCTCAACCTCCTCGGGAGAACCCCCGCATTATCTCCGGCCCTGTCTGGCCTCTCTCTCTCTCTCTCTCTCTCTCTCTCTCTCTCTCTCACTCTCTCTCTCTCTCTCTCTCTCTCTCTCTCTCTCTCTCTCTCTCTCTCTCCATCTCTGCAGGTTTTTTAGGTGGTTCTCCGTTGCTCCTATTTTTCGTACCGTTTTCAAATCTCACTATTAGCATTTGTGTATAACTTGGCTATTTCTGGTCCGACTTTAAAATGGTAAACAGTTTTGAAATTCTCGCTTCATTCCGGTCCTGATCGGTACCAAGAACGACGAGAATGAAGTGATCCCAGTACCAACTCGGTACAATATAAGCATACACTCTCTCACAATACTGACACGTGTTGCCAGGGAAGATCTGACGTGTGCGCATGCGTGCTACGCGTTCTTACGGACTTAGCCATGCCTCTCTCATAGGGCTTTATACACGCATGCTATCCTATCCAGGGGGCATGCTCGCACCCGGAGCGGGCGTCCCATACCCGGCCTAGCTGGGACGGCCCGTACCCATCTGGCTGATCGGCGCTACATGATCACGTGATTTCATGTCTACAATTACTCTTTACCTGCACAGTCACATGAAACCCATGATTGCAGACCACAGACCCTCGACTGGGCTAAAGTCAAGAATAGTAGGTTAGCCGACCTGCTATGTGCTAACACCCAATTAGAGACAGCATCGATAATGGTATACCACATGTGAACGCACAACCATACATTACGTGCAAACACTCGAAACACTCAACTATGTGCAAACGCTCATCTACAAACAGAATTACGCACAATGGGCCTGAGTGCTTTGTGATCTACCCCACACACATCTCAACGCCAATTTAGAGACAAGCATCCACTATCACATCGACACCATGGCCCCCCACCACAGGTACTGATCGCCATCATGACACATAATAGGGTCTGAATTCCCATTTAGAGACAGACATCCACAGTGATATACACCATGATTACTGATGCACAGCTTCGCACTATTGCAAAGCAATTTGGCCTTAGAGGCTACTCTAAGGTCAAGAAAGCCGACCTACTCCAGATGATCAGACAGGCCCGTGCCGAGGAGTTGCAGAAGCGACTCTCCCAAGCAATGAAGACGGGAAGGTTTCCAGCGCTTACCAAAGAGGGTCCTTGGAATCCCCACAAGAAAGCACAGCGGATACGTGAGCTTCGTCAGTTGGACGAGGAGGTGACTGCTAGCTATCGAACCAAGACTGTAGCGAGGCGGATGGCGGACCATCCACTGGAGTGCTTACCTCCCCTACGCAGGATGACTAAGCGAGTGATGAGGAGGCCGAGGTCTGAACCCTTACCCGGAGCATGAGGCGAGAAGGTGAACACATTCTCGACCAGCGTCTTGGCGAAAGGGAGACAGAGGATAAAGGACGCCGGTCAGTACACTGGACATTCTTCAGAGGTCTAGAAGGAGACGTCACAGGCCAAATCATGCAAAAAATCCAGCAGACTGTCCAGATCGCCTTCTACCTCCGCTACACCCATACCTATCGCTGAACACGATAGGAGCAGCTCAGGACTGGGTGGCAGCAAGAGAGCAAGCCCACATCGACACATACAATATCGATCGACCCAACACCAAGTGGGCTTTCGTTCGATCAATCAACGTTGAGGTCAGGACTGTTATCGACCGCCAACCTATGCTTGGGATAGGCTCCCTTCCAGACTGGCTATGACAGAAGAAGAGTATGACCGCCCTCGACACCTACAGGGAAAACATGTGTCTCTGGAGATGTATAGCAGTCCACCGAGGAGCGAGAGCTGATAGAAGTACAGCTCATGTACGAGTCCTTGCCACACAGTTCTATGGCAAGACAGTGACAGTACCTGATGTCTGCAAGACCTCGCTGGAGCAGCTGGACAAGGTAGAGTTCTTCGCCAAGATTGGGATTCATGTGCATGAACCAACCGAAGAGGGCACCTGGCACTTGATCAGGCAAGCGGCTCACTACCATGACACCATGAGTGTGGGACCACCATGCCTTCTACATCAAGAACATCTCCAAGCTGGCACATACACTAGTCTGCAGTCACTGTCAGCAGAGGCGTACACAGGCATGCAATCTTCAATGCCACACTGATCACTGTACAGGTGGCAAAACAACAATCGTGTGTCCTGGCGAGAAGGTTGAGGCACCACAGTCTGCGTATGAGAAAGCCTTCGATCCGCCCCAACCATCCAGTACAGTGGCTACCTCTTGATGCGATCAGAGTGGGAACAGTGTAACCAGCCATTCAGCGAGCATGGAATGCAGACATTCGCCAACTGGCTGCGATACTACAACAACCTGGACGTCAGTCCATTCATCGAAGCCCTAGAGCGGATGCGGGAGTTCTACACAGAATGAGAAATAGACATCCTCAAAGATGCGGTGTCTCCCTCAGGTATGTCACTGCAGTACCTCCTACGTGGAACCACTCAGCACATGTTGGATGTTAGCCTCTATTCACTGGGCAAGGAAGCCTACGAGATGTTGAAGGATGCTGTTGTTGGAGGTCCCAGCATCATGTTCACCAGATACCACGTGGCCGGTGTGACTCTAATCCGCCAGAGCGAGCGTGTCTGCCAAACGTCTACTTGGCTACGACGCAAATCCTCTGTACCTGTCAATGATGGCCAAAGAGATGCCATGTGGTAAGGAGACAGTGCGCCAAAGGTTCGGTGCTAGTGGGGTAGCTAGCTTTAACGAGGTTCTCCTAGCAGACAGCTGGTTTGGGTTTGCTGAGGTGGATATAGAGGTCCTCAAGGCTCTGTGGGCAAAGTTCGAGGAAATGCCTCCTCCCTTCTATAACCGTGAGATCCTGGTAGAGACAATCTCTTCTGAGATGCTGGCATATCTAGGGCGAACAGGGAGGAAGCGTCCCACCACCCAGAAGCTGGTCGGTGCCCTCTCTGGCAAGAAGCGGCTGCTGTGCGGTCCGACACTCAAGTGGTATATAACCCATGGCCTGGAGATCACTGCTGTATGCCGCACCATAGACTATGAGGTCAAGTGCCCATTCGAGTGGTTCATGGAGAATGTTACGGAGGCCCACCGCTCGGGAGATGTAGATAAGAGCAAATCGCTCTTGGCAGATCTCTTCAAACTCCTTGGCACCAGTGCCTACGGGAACCTCATTGAGGCCCTGGAACGTCATAGTAACACCAGCTTCATGAAGGATGAATGTGTGGTAGACAAGGCCCAGCGTAGTGCATGGTTCGAAGATCTCGAGGAGATCGGTGAGTCATACGAGCTCCAGAGTCGCAAGCCGAGAATCACAATTCGAGGGCCCTTCCAGGTGGGGATAGCCATTTATGAGCTCGCGAAGCTGCGAATGCTGGAGTTCTACTACGACTTCCTCGATCGCTGCGTAGCTCGTGACAGCTTTGAACCTGCAGATGGACACTGACTCTGCGTATATCACTATAGCAGGCTCCAACCTCGACGATGTCTTTCGCCCTGAGATGCGAGCAGATTATCAGGCTCATAAGCGGGACTGGCTTGCTTGGGGCAAATGGTCTGGACGGACTCCAAGTAAGTACTCGGCTAAGGGAATGTCAAAGCGGCAGAATGAGGTCTCGTGACAGAGGTTCTACAGCGCCCTACCTGAAGGGGTGGACAGAGCTAAAAACCGAGGTCTACGTATGTGCAACCAGGGTATGGTGATGTATGAGCAGGAAAAACTTGAACTCTCCGCTTACTATGATAAGTGCCATGAGCTGCCAGATGGTGTACATACCGAGCCCATCGAGTATCATGTTAGCATCCTAGGGGGTGGTAGCTGTGTGTCTGAAGCTGAAGCTCTTATACGACAAATGGTCGCCTAGGCACTCCGTGCTGGCGTGCCAGGTAGTACAGTGTAGGCCGCCCCTCCGCCTCCACATACCTGTCAAGACTGTGAACATCTAGTGACCAGTTAGGATCTGATGCACGCCGTCGAACACCTTCCAGCTCACCAGGCTCATACAGGTAGTGAACCAGAGCATCAAGTGGTAGGCACTCGTCTCCCTTGTTCGCTCATTTAGAGCTGTGACCAGCAGAGTGTCTGATAGCCTCTACCGGCTTCTTCCCAATTAGTCTAGTAACCTCGGGATTGGATCTCTCCACCACAGCAGGCAGCCCTCTCACCCATACTCTAGAACGTTCACTCGGTGTGGCCATTTCCTAGGTGTATTGGTGTGGGAACAGTCTATCTGCCAGTGTCCTATTACACAGCTCAATGATAGCGTGGGCACGGTGATGCCCTACCTTGCCTCGCCTAGCCGCCACACTGTGTTTCCACATGAGGGCTGCAGTCTCCCCTCTGAACTCCTTACCCTCATCCACCTGCAACAATTCCGACCACTGGAGGGGATTTTCCAAAGCCTCGTAGACACCCTGGAATGCCTGATTCACCTGGCCAGCTGACTTGTCTGTGAGCGGTACTGCCGCCTTGTACCTGCTGGTGACATCGACGATGGTAAGGGCATACTTGTAGGTCTTACGACCAACCGAGTCGGGCAGGAATAGAAAATCTGCCTGGTGAACTCTGTTTAGGACAGTTTCCTCGAAATGGGCATGCCTGATGTGCCGTGGACGAGGTCTGTATATCTGCCACATCGCCTGGTGGCTGAGCCACTGGCTAACTGTCTCCATTGTGAAGTTGTGGCCCTTGCAACCTCGAGTAGTTGAGGGGGCTCACGGTAATATCCACCAGGCTGATAGTAGAGTTCTTCAAGAAAGACGGAACTCCCGGATTTCATCACTGACGTCCACTCCCGTCCTGTCACGCATGGCCTGGGAGAACCCTAAACAGATGAACAGATGGCCATCATTCATTCGACCATCACTGAAGACCCCCTCAAACACCTCCATGCACTGGCGTCTAATCTCTGCTGGATCCTCACTGAACAGTAGTTTATTGACAAACCCTCAGAAGTTAAGTGACTTGATCAGGTCGTGCAGAGACGCCATCCTTATATAGTACGGCTTAAATGTTCGGTGGCCCAGATGGCCGCAAACGTTATGGCAACGTAGTGTAGCCAAGGGCATGTGACTCCAAAGAACGTATCTACTCCTGAGGTGATGGCTGGTATGGCTTCAGAAATCTTCTCCACACCATGGAGAGCATTGTTAGCGATCTTGCGGACCGTCTTGCCAGCCTTCGTTGTGAACAGAGTGATCAGAGCCCCAACTGCTGCCAGTGGACCGATAGAACCTTTCACGTAAGTGCGATAGATTCCTTTCACTCTGTGTACTAGCTTGCGGGATTCAGGCTCTACATCATCATACTCACCACCGACATCGTACTCGTCTGCATCATAATCCTCCTCATCATAGTCCTCCTCATAGTCCTCATCATCTATATCATCGACTGGATCAGCTTCTGGGTCATACATCGCTCTGGGGGTCCGTCGCTGGGGCAGCTATATAGTAGCTTTAAACTGTAGTCTAAAGCATGACATCCGCAATCTTGAATGCGGGCGTGTTTGCCGTAGCGAATTGGGCCTTCGCCGACAAGAAGGTGGCAGAGGTCGAGCATGAGCGTCATAACCAGGCGATGGAGAAGCTGTCTAAGGAGAAGTTTGAGTACAGCAAAGCACTCGAGCATATGCGCCAGAGGGAGGCACGCTGACGATAACTCCGAGCTCAGGCCACCCAGAGCATCAAAGAGGCAGATGAGAGTCTTGATGAGTAGTACAACTATGAAGCATCGACAGGTCAGAAGACAGCAGAGCTTATAGTAGTGGTGGCAGCTGCAGCTGTGACGACAGGAGTCATGCTCTACACACACTCAAGCTGAATACCTGATGTGATCGACACGCATACCTTAGCATAGCCAAAGTAAAGTACCATCACCCCTAATGAGTGAGTCCCAGCTATGAGGCTTCCGATGTTGTAGCTGAACCGGTTTCCCTGATTAGGTGGGATGTCCATGCCCCCGAGGTGTTGACGGCCCTCGAGTGCCGACTCGAGGTCGTCGCTTCCACTGGTTAGTCGCAGAAGTGCATACGACTTAGTTTTCTGTCTGTAGAGTTGGCAATCAGCCAGCTCGCATACCTCACCAAGAACATTGGCCCAGCAACCATAAGCTTGAAGTCGTCTAGCTTATCCACCTACTGGATGGCTCCTCCCTTCTGAACCAGGACCGCAATAGCGACACAGTCTGATCCACCACGATGCAATGTCAACTCTACCCGTTGGTTAGCTGTGGCTTTGACCTGCTGGTGTTCTCGCTCTACATGCACGATCCGCTGTTTGGAGCCCGTTTGCTTCAGCTCCTGGTCATTCTCATCATGCCAGACATGAAGTCTTGGAGCATTCATCGTCGCATCTGTGAGCTGCTCAGTGTACACCCGGAGGAACAGCCTATCCTGAATGGCAGCCGGATACACGGGTGTGTTCTCGAGGAGGGTTAAGAGTGGAACTACCATGGGCTTCTCGACACCTGTCTGTAGTTCGAATCCTGTAAACCCCTCATTGCACCCCATAACGTAGTACCCCTTTCCCTTTGCATAGCAGGTTGTGTCCACGGTTCTATTGCTCTGCATGATCTCTCACCTGTTCAGAACCTACGGGAGCTCTACCGTCTGTTCTATTGTGCTCTGAAGCTTGAACTCGAGTGTCATGCTCTTGATCTCGTGGATCTGTGCCGAGATTGCAAAGTCAATGTACTTCACGGCAGCGGACAACAGGTTCTCATCGTGTATACTTGGTCGACTGACCATCAGGCAGTCCTTCCGAAGCTCAGTGCGGTGCGATCTCGTGGGTTCAATGGCCCCATCTGGATGTTGCACATACTGCAGCATGTTTAAGGTCTGGCTGGGTATAAAGAGGTTTTAAACGGCTGCCATGTTTGGTAAAGTTCTCAAGTAGATTGTCTATAGGCAGCAGGACAAGTCGGCATGCCAGTCACAGCCACGGCGTGCACTGTCCCACAGTGACAGGGTCCTAGGACTGCTTCGTGACATCAACATTATCCACGAGCGAGCCAAGATCACACCTCCATCTGATGCGGAGATACTGGCTGCCATAGAGGAAGGAGCGCCAGCTCATAGTACAAAAGAACTCCTGACTCGGATACTCTACCGGAAGTTTAACAGCACCCAGGGCAAGGTACTACCCAAACTACATGTGGCCCCAACCAACAGTCCTGTTATTCTAGCTCCCCACAGGGCGAGGGTCGGACCCAAAGATCTACTAATGGGCGGGAAGTGGGCTGATGTATTTAGACTCCATAGCCCGGAAGAGCGAGAGATGCTGGATAGAATCCAGTCTGAAGCAAATAACGTCCTCACAAAGCAGGTGAGTGACGCTGTAGCAGAAGGTACTCAGGAGGGGGGGGGGGGGGGGTGGGTGGTCACTGTTGGCAGCAAGGCGGCTGTTGAGCACATCTTCAATGCAGAAGGGCGCAGGAGATTGGCCAGTGATCTGGCAGCATTTGTGATATTCCCAGATACCTGCCAGGACTACCTCATCAAATCCCCTAACGAAGGTCTCATGGGGAAAGTGGGTCTTCTGTGAGATGCACCAGCTTAATAGAATCCCAGACAAGGACCCTCAGTGGGAAGAGTTTCAGTGAAAGTATCATCTTCAGAAGCAACAGGCTTCTGCCAAAACTGACAAAGTTCCTCAAGCTTCTGACGAAGTTCCTCAAGCTTCTGACGATGGTCCTCAGGCATCTGACGAAGTAGAGGAGACTGCGGACGAAGTTCCTCAGCCTTCTGATGAATGAAAAACAAGCTGTCAGCGATGACACGTAGAGCAGGCTAGTTTCCTGGCTGGATTCAGCTTGTAGGTGAAGGTCTGCACCTTTTCCAGAGATGGCTTGAAGTGCGACAGCTCACCTTTCTCCTTGTTGCAGAAGATGAAGCGGTACAGATCAACTGCCATCTGTACACCTGCGATAAAGTCCCCTTTGGTCTCCTTGAGGGTTAGGCTGTCGTATATGGTATCGAGCAGGGCACGTCCACACTTGGAGCTGAAGTATAACAACCGGGAATTCTGGCGGATGTCCGGTGAGATCTCACAGATGTACTTCTGAAAGAGGATGAAGACAGTTATCTGTGTGTGCCAGATGCGCCTGGTGATGTTGCTGAGGTAGGTGACTGTCTTCTGGTCCATTGCAGGGTCATCGATAACTAGAACAAGTGAGCAAGAACGCCTAGCTCTTTGCTTTCTAAGTCTGTGAGTGACAGAGTCATAGTGCAATATACAGACGGCTTAAACCTACTAGTCATACCCCCAGTGAAATAGTTTGTCATAGGAGGACCACGCAGTTGGCCAAGCCAATAGGTAGCAGTTATCAGGGTACGGCCCTCTCTGCAGGGGCATGCCTTATGGGCGGTCCACCATTCCCGGGCATTGGCAATCCTCAGTCCGCGTGCTTGACTATGGGCTACACACTGCCCTCTGGCATGCCATGCCTCATATGATGCAGGGGTCTCGTGATCCATCTCTCACTATTCAGAGGTTTTAAACGTAGGCGACGACGATCTCAGCCATTTCACTCGTTGCTAGCCCTAGAACCACGGCCTCCATTAGTGTAACATGTTCACCCATGATCTCGGCGGCAACAGTGCAGGAGGCACCACTGAGGGCGATCTTTGGGATGGGGTGAGTTATTCCAAGACAGTGCCCGTCCACCCGACTCACCACTGTAGTGAGGACAGCTGCAGTGGTGGCATGAAGGACCTCATTTCCCCCTGTCATATTCACCATGGCCACATTCGCTGCCACGTTACTGGCGACATGGACTGCCAGAGGTTTTGCTTTGGTCAGTAACTTCTGTGTCTTGGTTTGAAGCAGGTTCTCCACCTTCTGAAGACTAGCCTGGCCCTCGGGCAGTTGCTTCACGATCTGTACCATTGACGTCATTGTTTAAGCACTGAGTATACAATGCAGTTAAACGTCTGCATCCCCTGTCGAGAGAGCTAATAAGATCTTCCCAGGCTGCGTCTGCCAGGTGGCCGGGTTGGTACTCAGGAATATTCATCTCTCTATTGAGACATCTTAAGCATGTCCAGGCTCACGCTATGTGAGAAGTACTATGATGTCATCCAGAGGGAGTTGAAGGACTACAAGAAGAAGACACCAGATGAGCTTGCTCAGCCCTCCAGTGCTGAGCTGACAGAGGAGCTTACAGCTGTGAAGCTCTATCTAGGATTTGGTAAGGGACAGATCTGCCTCGTCGGATACCTTATCATGGGCGGGAGTATCGTCGAGCAACTCCTGCGAGCTAAAGGTTTCTACAAGGATCGGGAGTATCTGTCAGATATCTTCCAGCATTTGCAGACCATCATGGCCTCACCGGACTCAGAGATGAACAAGGCTCTGTGATACTACAAGCTGGATAAAGGATGCACTGCAGAACCCTCCAGCCCTTGGATGTGCATGTTGGCAGCGGGTATATGGGCTGTAGGGCATGCCAAGCTGGTTCAGTGTCTAACCGTGGTCCTCACTGCTACCGTAGAGAGTCAGGATAGTCTTATAGCTGATTTGCTAGTGGCAGAGAAGGCTGATCCTGAGCGCCACGATAGCTAGGCCTGACAACACTCGTAGAGGTACCACGGGAAGCAGTGTCATGTCGACTGGTTTTAGTGCCGGGGTCGGAATGCCTGGTGCTGCCGTGTCGACTGGCTGCAGTGTCAGGGTCGGACGACTGTATGGCCCATACTACGCGTAGGTGCTTTGATGTCAGTGTTGAAGCCGAAGTGGACACTGGGGGAACTCCCCTCGACTATCTTGTTGGTATAGCCCCTGACATGGAGGTCCTCGATGTTCACGATCATGTTGGTGTGGTGAAATAGCAAAGTCAAGTTTGCGACGGGCCTTCTGCAACCCCTGCTGGAACTTAAGACAATAAAACTACTGGGGTCTGCCATGATGATCATATCCTCAATGAGACTGATGAAAATGGCCTGGACCTCTGCTCCGCTGACACCATCTATGGAATGCCGCAGCTGGGTCTGTGCTGTAAGGAGACAGTAGCACAGTGCTTCCAGGGACTGGTTGATCCGAACGATCCCTGCTGGTGTGAGGCCTGAGGTGGTGTGTGGGACAAAGTACCTCGACACATCTGGATAGTCCTGCTGGGAGCCAGTGATGTGCATATTTTGCACCAGCGCCCCATGGTCAGAGTCTGGATCGAACGAGAATGTTGCTGTCTTACTCGTCGGGGTGCTCGATAGGGGAATTCTGAGTAGTCACGTCTCGGGTCACCGTACACGACCCCTAGATGCTGTTGTCACCACGATGCCACTGATAGTCTGGGTGAGCGCTGAACTCTCTCTGTAGTCTGCTGGCCGCTGAGACGCTATGACTGTTGAGCTGGGGGTCGAAGTCGTTTGTATCAGGGAGGCTTGCACCCAGCTCATGGAGGATTCGTCGCACCATGAAGCACACATGGACATGTGGAATCTGAGACAGCTGGCGATGAGCACAGCTTCAAGAGTACCAGAATAGGAGTGAAGCAGGGTGGAACTTACTCCACATCCTGCCGTGGCACACCACATGGCAAAGTTCAGCTTCTGATTCCAGTATGAGAGGCCTGGAGCAGCCATCCAAGTATGAGCTTGCTTCGCATCCTTGATGGTGATGGGGTGGTTGGTCAGCGGTCGTGTGTTGACGGAGAAGCCAGTTCGGGACCGCCAATCCACTGTGATGGAGAACGGTGTTAACTCTGCTTTATCATCCAGTAGACCTCTCAGGCCAGTCAAGTGTGTATCCAGGAGGGGCGATTGGCTCCGGACGACTGTCGTAAGCTTCAGTGGGAAGGCCCGTTCTTAAAGCTCTCGTACAGGCAGCACACTATTTGTAGTCGTCTCGACTCCAGAGACCGGCGAGGCGACCTCGCTGTAACATCTCGTTTTTTAACTTCTCCATATCAACCCGCCCGCTGGAGCCTTTGAGGCATTGCTGTCGCACTTAAGGTTTCTCCGTGTGGTACAAGGCTTGGACCTTCAATATATGGTGGTACCCTTCATCGGTGACCTGGCCATCCTCGAGAGCTTTGCTGACAGACTCGTCGATAGTCCGTAGTATACTCTGTGCCAGTGTCACATACTTAGCATGCTTCTCCAGCCTCCTTGTGATCTACCGCTGCCCCACCCCCAAGCCAGTGGCCATGACAGTGGCGGCTAGTGTCACGGCACCCAGCGGGATGGCGACGATGGCACCCACCCCTGTAGCGAGAGTGGCCACAGCTGCCACCCCAGCACTGGCTCCAATCACAACCGCAGCAGTGGTTGTATGCGCGAGGACATTGTAGGCTGTCTTATATCGCCTGCACGTTCTGCTGTACTTTTCTGCCTCATGGACGAGTTTCTGCCTGATGGTATCTGTCTGCTGGAGTCGCCAGCCATGGATGGTACCGCCCTCGTCTGCCGTCAGGGATGTGTATATTTCTGGTTGCTCCCGCCACTCTGATTTTTCCATAGTATACATGGATATTAAACCTGCATCACCTGCAGAATCTGCTCATGAGTCATAGAAGGGTTCATTTTGGAGAGCCTGGCGAACCGTGCCAGCTTGCTGGTATCGAGTCAGACATCTCTTAGACTGGAGTCATGCAGCACTATGTCGGGTGCCAGTAGCTTTCTGAGACGTGACATCTGGAACTTCACCTTATGACCAAGATAGTAGGTCCGCCGCTGGATGGCTTTCTTGGTCTTACACTTCTCTCTCTCTCCTCTTCCCACTGTATGACATCTGGCTCATCCTCGTAATTGACATCGTCGTAGACATCTGGCTCATCGTCGTCTGTCAAGATTCCTGCGTCCCGCTTACTCTCCTCCAGGAGGGCCTGTCAGTAATGGGAACCTTCACTGTTCCTTCGCCTCCTTGCAATGCTCGTGTTCTGTTGATACCAGCTCTCCCGCTGTAGTCGCTCTCCTTCTTGTTGCAGTGTGAGCATCTGTTCGTTTAAGGCCTTTATCTGTGCAGGGGTCATGAAGGGGGAACCCTGTAGCTGGGTCTTCATCATCTCGGCAAAGGTCAGATATTCCTGGTGTGATATCATGTCAGGTCAATGAGTAATAAGAGTGTAAACTCCAAATGGGCGTCCGATATCCCATCCGTGCTGGCATATATGTTAATGGAGGGGCTGTCAAACAGGTGATTTACAGGTGTGAACAGGCTAGGACTGATAGCTTTCCATAGGTTGCTGTTGGGATGACTGGCTCGGTAACTGAGCCAGTCATTCTAGAGGTTAATTTTTAAAATTACTCTTCTCTAGTCCTACAGATAGAAACTGGCTAAGTAAAAACTTTAATTTTCTTTACCGTTACCCCTTTAAAGGTCAGAACGGCGAAAAATGTGTCAAATTTACAAAAATAGTCTTCTAAAATTAAAATATCTTGAAATATATTAGCCATCAAAATGTTTAATTGAAATATTAAGTTTTATTTTGAGCGCTTTGAGGCGCTGTGACATAAGAGCGGGAACAGCTACGAAGTCTATAACGGACATCAAAACACGGGCTAAACGGGCTACTTGCCGATCTGAAAGAGCGGCTGCACTGAGTACCAAGAAGCCCTGCGGAAGCTAAGGCCCCTGATTAGGGTTAGGAATCAGTCATCAAAGAAGAAGAACAGATTGCAGGCATCTGCAGCCGCAGGATGTCCTTTAACCCCTCTTGTGTCAACAGCGCATCAGAGCGATCAAAATGCTACCTATATCAATTAACCCTTTAAAGCTCTAGATATCTCAAAGAAAATTGCAATTCTAACTCAGTAAATGTCCATTTAGAGAATACAATGTGTGTAAATTTGCCACAAAAATTCACAAAGATAACTTTCTGTTGCCACACGTTTTGTTTAGCCTGATCATTAAATGGTTAATATTCAAGAAAATCCACCTTTTGCTTTGACAGTGTAGATGTGCAGGCCAAGAGAAGACTATTTTTGAAAGGTTATCACTGGAATGACTGGCTCGGTTACCGCTCAAGAGCACTGCAGGTGCCATTTTGCAGGTTTAACCATTATAAGATTAAGCTGAAACAGGAGGTGTTAATCTACTGCAACCTCAGAACACAGTGAATCATCATGATCATCATGATCATCGTTGGGTCGGCATCCTGCCATGTCTGCACAATGTGCGGTGCCATGTAATCGATTGCTTGGACGTGCAATGAGTTGTTGAAAGGCAATGGGCACCTAACCGAGCTTTGTCGGAAGGGTGACATAATCAAAGCTTTAGATGTCATTGGCGATGAATGACTATGTCTTTCACGTTGGTGCGATGAAATATCTTGAACCTGACCAGCGTGCTAAATCTCGTCAATTTAAATCACAACAGCCTGCCTCGAAGAAGGGAACCGAAGTCTAAATGAACGCGTGCATAGACCACTATGTGTATGCGTAGCACTGCGGCGCTGACAATAATGTTCCTTATACCAGTTTAATCATTTTAACCAGATAGACCAAAATACTGCAAATTACACAGGCCACACGAAATGTTCACTATTTTGATACTAATTTGCCTGTGAGATGTCGTAGCCAAATTAATTAAAAAGTTCGAAATAACTGTCCTGTTAGATTACTTTAAAAGTGAGATAGAGCTAGTTTCAAACTAAAAGAATTAAATTACTGGAATACACTCGAGGGAGATGCTAATTCACGCATTTGCGCTTTTTCTTGACAATGCACTTAATGAACCCCGTGCCTCGATAGTTGATTCGTTGACCCTAGACGGACGGACGGAGGGACTGAATGAATGAATGAATGAATGAATGAATGAATGAATGAATGAATGAATGAATGAATGAATGAATGAATGAATGAATGAACATTCCATGTACATACGGTCGTATAAGTAGTTCGATTTCTCCGTTCTGTTGTGAGATAATCAGCTGGACATCTTCGTATGTTTTGCCAGATAGTGACACACCGTTCCACTCCAAGATCTGGTCACCTAAACAAACAAGGGGCAACACGAAATTAGGGTGGGTGTGTAGGTGGTTGTAGCTTAACGTCTGTTACTCAGAGTAAATGGCTTTATGGTAACAATGTTGAAAGTACCACAAAAACTCCATTAACGTCTATTGAAGGTGTCCGTTATCAAGAGATTTGCCTATATAATATGGTACGTACCTTCTTGCAGCTCCCCGTGCAGCTGGCCCGCGACACCACCTGGATAGATCGCCTGTACGTAAGACACCAATTCTTCTGTACCAGGGAACAACAGTCCTCCAACTATCTTCATTCCAATCCCATTACCTAATAAGCAAGGGAATATAAATCTTGATTATGTAATCCACTGACCTCGAGAGTAAATCCTGGAAATATCATTAACATATTATGTTGAATATTTGCAGCAAGATGCTCCACAGCATGCCTGGGATAGTTGTCTGAAAAATCTAAACTCGATATAGTAATACCCAGAATGCTATAGTTGCATTCGATTATGGAGTTAAATGTTGATGTTTTCTCTATCCATCCATCCTTTTTTCAATCCCTGCCCACTCCCCACCCCATCTATGACTGATTATGAGATTTTGGTTTTGTTGTAGCTGTTATTTCCCACAGAGTCGGAAGTGACTAGTAGCACGGCTATTATTCGAATAAGTATCACGTGACCGTAAACTGAATAAAACAATGTATGAAATGTAAAAAATAGAGAGTAAGGTTGGTTAAGATTGTGCCTATTTCGCATTAGGCTAACAACCACATGAGAAGCAGATTACACCACAATGGACCTTTCCAGTTTATCCAGCCATAATATGACGTCATAATCTACTACGTGACGTGTAGGATGACGTCATAATCAACTACGTGACGTGTAGGATGACGTCATAATCAATACGGTCATTAATAACGCAATTAAGTTCGTCAAGAACGCATATTTTATGACGGACTAAAGCATTGTTGTACGAATTGTATGTCTTTACTATTTAATAAACATGCTATTGAATATTTTGAAACTAGTTTGATTGGTTGCTGTTGCTGCCATAGGCAGCAACAGCTCCCAGTCAAATTAGTTTCAAAATATTCAAAAACTTACCTGGGTTGCTTTTTGGAAATTAATAGTCAGTGAGTTCAGGGATAGATCGATGTCAACACGGACGAAGTGTGGATGGAGCTTACGTAAAGATGGGCGGGGAATAGCTAAAACTGGAAAGGGCCATACGCGTGAGATATCAGAAATGATACCGTTGAAGACTAATATAAGTACATTGCTTTATACAATTTGAACCTGACAACCGACAACGAAACAATCATACTAGCGCATTCGGAACCAGAATTCCCTGCCTCTCAGTTCCAAAATACAAGTAAGCTGTTGATTATTCTGGAACTAATTTAACAGAAACACGTTGTTGTTGCCATGTGTTACTGTTATAGGCATCAACAATTCCAAGTTAAATTAGCTTTATAAAGTATTCAACATAATAATGATACATTTGTAATGGATTTATCGTGTATGGCATGTCGGTTCACGATATCAAAACGTGAAATAAATACAACACCGCTGCGAAAGAATCATTTCAGAATTTATCTACTGTATCTATTAGTTTGAGGTGACCAGTAAAAATATGGATAAATGCGGGAAAATCTAGTAAAACATAATAGTGGCAACAATTTCTAGCTATGCCCCGCCCATCTATAGCTAAGCTCCGCCCACGCTTTGGGCGTGTTGGTATCGATCGATCCTCGACTTTCAAAAATCCCGTTTTCAAGGTAACTATAGGCCTACAGGTAAGCTGCTGCAGATTTTGAAACTAATTTGACTTGGTGCTGTTGCTGCCTATGTCAAATTAGTTTCAAAATATTCAACAGAATGTTTATTAAATAGTAAATCCATCAAAGACATATAATTCGTATGCCTGGCGGACTATTCCGGCTTCATGTTGGAGTATTGCATGCCAAATATGATTGTGATGTCATCTTATGCGTGACGTAATTGATTATGACGTCAATACCTGAGTGACAGATTGGATTCATCCATTAGGCCTACATCACACTATTTAGCTTTCATAGACTGATATACATTACATTTATGCCACTATGAGATATTCAAGACTTTTCAGTGTCTTATGCCATAGACGATAAGCTATGATTACAGTTCTGTGATAATTCTATGTTTCTATTTACATTATTTTAATTCAACTAAATTGAAGATGTTGCAGAGTATTTTTAAAACAATTTGACAGAAAGGATAGACATCAACTATTTTCAATCAAATTGGTTTGAAAAAATTAGACACGTTACGTTTTATCTTTGTTAACAACACGCACAGTCTTTGAACGCAGAATCATGGTGGCAAACTAACACATACCACACGTTAGGAATACATCCTCTCATGACAGTGTGTGGAATAAGTTAATTACGGTCGTAATATTGACTTTCCTGACTCTAAAACTTTTAGAGTTGGTCGTAAAGCGCCCGCTAAACACATCCCTTTGTCAACGATGATAAACGCGACTCAGAATTCGTTTAATTTAATTGAATCCGGTATATGTTAGCAATGGGTTTCTTCAAACGCGCACAAGATGTTTTCACAAATTACCATCGTGATGGTAAATCAGAAAAGTAGATAAAAATACAGTTTTCGTTATTAAACAATCGTCTGCGAACGTTTTATTCTGTCGTCTGTACGTGAACAGCAGCGCGCAGACATAATTATTCAACGCTCCGCGGAGATATAGCTGAACTGTATTTCTACCAGTGCCGGATACCACGACTGGATCGTTTGTTTCTGCAATGGCCAAATTCTAACAGACGATTGCTGAAGCCGAAGCAGACGACAATCGACCGACCCGCCGCTGGCGGCTCTGCTGCTTGTAGCAAAAAAATCGATCGCAGAAAATGGTATGTTTGGGTCCGAATTATCCTCTCGCATCTATTCTAAATATTTTACACGCTTTCTATATTCAGTGTATGTATAGCGGACGCCGAGGATGTAAAAAAGACAAAATGGGAGTTTGCGCACAATCAGCTTGCCCTCGTGAAATCAATGCTGTTTTTCCTGCCCCCGAAGGACCCGCTGATTCCCGAACCACTACAGAATGATGCAACAGCCTCCGAAGTTAATACCCAGAATATCCAGTTTCATACACTTAACCCCACATGATATACAAGTAAATTTCAGCATTATATATTAATAAAGGGCAAATTAAACATATTTAACAACTTCATTTATCCTTCAATGTGTAAATTTGATAAAAATGCAAATATGTGCTTACTGAATGTCCTTTTGCAGGCCAATAGAAGACTATTTTTGAAATTTTACTACTGGAATGACTGGCTCGATTATCGAGCCAGCCATTCCAGTAGTAAAATTTCAAAAATAGTCTTATGTCCGTCTGCAAATTGACATCCCTCAAGACCAATATAAAGCCCGGTTTTGTCATGAAAGGGCTACGCCTTCCCGTCTCAACAGCGCGTCAATGTGGTCAAAATGCTTCTATATCAATCAATCATTTTATGAACGAGAGTTTTCAAGAAAATTATAGAATATTTCTCAGTGACTCAATTTGTAGGCTAAGGGAAAGACTTCTTTTGCAAAATTAGCAATGGAATTTAAAAAGATAGGTTTCAGTTAGCCTGAAAAGTGAACATTCTCAAGACCACTGTCGTTGCCGTTTTTGGCCGGCGTGCCCAGTAAAGCTTCAATGAGCAAGATGATCCAGATATATTGTCCTTCTCAGTGGTGATTTGCTGATCATGAGAATACTATCTTTGAAAATGTATTTCTGGAACGACTGGCTCGGTTCTGGAGCCAGCCATTCCAGTGGTAAATTTTCAAAAAATGGCCTTCTCTTGGTCTGCATGTGGACATTTTCTATGAGAAAATTTAAATTTTCTTGAACAAATTCTAGGGTTGAATGGCTAAATGGCTATGTTTATACACAAGTGGTTGTGACATCTCCTGGCTCGAAAATTCCGGCGAGACAACCAGACTGCTGACTATTTTGAAAATAGCTTGATTGAAAGCCATTAACCTTACAAGGAAGTGAAATAGATGTGGTGAAACCTGGACGCAGACACCGTGATCTAGGAATTCAATGTTAACTAATACACTGGCTGACCCCAGTATATCGCAAGACAAATGAACAGAGATTTGAATTGGTAAATTGCCAAGCTATTTATTCGGTGGAAAGGGAATTTCGAGACCCTTTATGCATGAAAGGAAGTTAATTTGTAAAATGTTTTAAGACAGCTAGTCAGATATCCTGATGGAATTTTCTCTATCTTTGTTTGGCTCACGTGAATCATCTCCGTTTTTTTCTTAGCTCACTTGGTCCAACTATATCTCTGTGGAAGGTGGGAATGTTTCGCCACGACATGATGCGTGTCCATTTATAACTGATAACATATCTACCGTTTTATTATATGTATTCGTTAATCAGACAGTATATACATGTATGAGCGTGCATCCAGGAATAGTCGGTCAGTTGAATGCCATCGGATGGGTTGTCACATTATTTTGTTTGACCTTTCGTCTCACAGACATCTAGATTTTCTTCATTTTGACCTGAATTTCTATCTAATTCAATTCATGAATCCATTTCCTCACTCAATCAATCATAATCAACTACTCAACGTGTATGCTGACGTCATAATCATGACGTCATGAATTATTCTATTAAGCCCGTCTTTAACGCTTAATGGTTCAACACGTTGTACGAATTGTATGTTTTTGCTATTTAAGAAACATGCTGTTGAATATTTTGAAACTAATTTTACTGAGCGCTGTTGCTGCCATAGGCAGCAACAGCGCCCAGGCAAACTAGTTTCTAAATATTCAACAGCTTACCTGTATAGTTTTCTGGAAATTCCTAGTCAGGGAGTTCAGGGATCGATCAATCCCAGTACGAGCGAGGTGTGGGAGGAGCTTAGCTAGAGACGGGCGGGGCATAGCTAAAATGGAAAGGTCCATTACGCGCTGTTCCAACCGCATTCACACTAGTCTATTATTTTCGCACGAACGACCGGATGACATGCGTCTCATAAACCCTTTCCATTGTGATATTCACGGCGTCAGATTTCATCATCTTAGTGGAAGCAAATACGATACGTGATAAATACCTTGACACTAATTTAACTCATAATCGTTGCTGTATGTGGCCAAAGAGGAGTTTTGAACCAACATGACTTATAGTGCATAAATTTGCACATACCATCTACGGGTATATATAGTGACATATGGGTCTTAATAATAACCCCAGTGTCACTCGCGTCATTGTAGCGGAAGATAATTTTCGTCAGGTCCGCAGACTCGGTGGTCAAAATGCCAAACCAAACCGATGAAGCATTCGGATACAGCGCCTCGAATCGAGGTCTATTTCACTGCGATGAGCCTTGTTGTAATAAATGACAATTAATTCGCTTGATGGATTTCGCAATGCGAGCCAAATCTGTCTATTTCGGAGGGCCGTAATTTATAGAGCATATATACGTAAGCACCCAAATTAGAAAGGAAATTCCAGAGCTCACCTAAGCGTTCACACGTGGGAATTTGAGTAAGTTTTTTGTTTTATTAACCACTAGAAAACCTTTAAAACACCACGTCCCAGAAATTAGACAATCAGGGACCGACCAAGGTCACTTGTTAAGATAGCGTACGCCATATTTAGGTTGGGATAAAAAAAATCGTAATGAATTACGTATCTAGCTCCGTCGTGAATATTTAATAGTCAGTCAGGTGTACGAATTGTATATCTATCTGATGGATTTACTATTTAATAAAGATTATGTTAAATATTTTGAAACTAATTTGACTGGGCACTGTTGCTGCCATAAGCAGCAAAGTACCCAGGTCAAATTAGGTTCAAGATATTCATTAGATTACCTGTAAAGTTACCTGGGATTGTGACTCTGGGAATTCAAGGTTGAAAGCATATACAACGAGTTCACCACGCATGGGCAAAGCTTGGATAGAAAAGATCGGGGCATAGCAAGAAATTGATCGCTCTATTAGACAATCAGGGACGGACCAAGAAAATAATTTGCTAACATTCTAGACGAGACTTTCGGCAGGGTTTGTCAGTGCGCCAGAAAAGCGGTTCGCCTTAAATTCAAAGTGTTTCCAATGGGGGGGGGGGGGGGGTTGCGGGGGCGGTTGGGGCGGGAATGGTTACATGATTCATAATCTTAAAAATTGTACTGAAAGAAGTTGCTATAAAAATCATCAGAATATTGACTAAAATGCGGACGTTTGACTCCGAAGCCCCATAATTAAAACTATGACGTGAATCATACAGAAAAAAACTGGTGGGCATATTGAAACTGCTTTGACAGGAACCTCTTTTAACTGCTGTTGAATACACCACGCCTTTTTACATGATCGAAAACCTCATGCACATTTATGGTGCTAGTATCCAAATAAATGATTGGATCGACGCTACCATTTCATTCCATGCACAAGACGTTTTTCTAAATTGCGAAACATCGTTATCAGGAAGGGCTTAAGCCAGAGTACACATATGCCCATTCTTGGCACCATATCTATTCTTATATTACACGAATCACATTTATCTTGGCTTGATCTTCGAGGCTAACGTCTACGCGGACAATATCATTGTATATTGGACAGTGGGTGAAGAGTTCGAAGCACACTAAAATCGCGCAGACAGAAACAGAAATGAAAATCCACCGTCAATTACAACGTCATGTCCACCCTGAGGAGGCAATGGGTGAATCCAGATTTAGTTATGCCCCGCCCATCTTTAGCTAAGCTCCACCCACGCGTTGCCCGTGTTGGAATCAATTGATCGCCGCACTCTCTGAATCTCAATTTCGAGAAAATTATACAGGTTGGCTGTTGAACATTGCGAAACTAGTTTGACTGGGTGCTGGTCTATGACAGCAACAGCGCCAAGGCAAATTAGTTTCAAAATATTCGAAAGAATGTTTATTAAATAGTAAAGACATACAGTTCGTACAACAACGTATAGTCACCAATTATGCGTTCGTGACGTACTCATCTACGCCATTCATGACGGCATTGATTATGCCGTCATCATAAATGCCACGTAGTTGATTATGACGTCATACGATTGATGGATAAACTGGAATAATCCATTAACAAAAAGACGGGTTTTTTTTATTTTGGAGCAAAATGACCACAAATCAAACGATGACATCTTACCATGTCATCAAAAAGGGCACATGAGCATTACTAAAACAAAACCGTTTGTCGACGGTCTCTTGCGTACATATGGAATAGCTGGAGGGGAAAAACAGGCGCTCCGGACTACCCGATCTGGGAGTAACTAGGACTGGTGAAACTCAAACGTAGAGGAGATCAATGGTAACGATTTGAAAGACGGATGTTGTCGTAGTCAACACTAAGGGCGACTTAGCTGCATTGCCACACATACAAGCACACATTATGTCATCCTCTTCATCAAGTAATAGCGGCCAGTAATTGGAAAAAAAGAAGAATGGATAGCAAACACTACGACGTGGGAGAAGAAGAGAATTTAACACTTCGTTATTGTACTTAGGAATACCAAGGTACGGATTTGAACAACGTGAGATGTGAATCGTTATCCTAGATATTCACGTCGAAACTTACCTCTGTTTGACTTCTCCCTCGGATCTCGTGTCAACAATATTCTTTTTGTGGTGAAACTGTACTTGCGAGGTTTGCTAGGCGCGGGCTGAAAGAAACCACACAAGGAAAGTGGTAGAGTAATACCTAAACAGCTCATTCCTTGCTAAACGTACGTGTTAAGGCGTTTGGAGCGAAGAATATTCGTGTTACGTCATAAACCACATTGCTAAAGATTGCAATGATTTCTTTGTAATATATGGACCGTTACAATTTTAGCTATGCCACTCCCACCTCTATCTAGCTCCACCACACTACGCTCGTGTTGGGATCGATCGATCACAGAACTCCCTGACTATCAATTTCAAGAAAACTATGCGGCCTATGGCAGCAACAGCGCCCAGTCAAATTGGTTTCAAAATATTCAACAGCATGTTTATCAAATAGCAAAGACATACAATTCGTACACCGTGTCGGACTATTAAGCTGGAAAGACGGACTATTTCGAATCAATCATGACGTCATGATTATGACGCCAGCATACACGTCACTTAGTTTATTATGACGTCATTTGATGATGGATAAACTGGAAATGTGAATTCACCACTGAAATCCAAGAAGAATACCACATACAAGGCAACGGTGCACAACCACCGCTGCATATGCGTGTGTTATCTATTCAAGCAATGAAGGATTCCAGTTTCTCAGTCAATCATATGACGTCATAATCAACTGCCTGACGTGTAGGGTGACGTCATAATCGATTACGTAATGAATGACGTAGATAAGTCCATCACAAATGCTTAAATGATGACGGACTAACCGTTGTTGCACGAAGTGTATGTCTTTACTATTTAATAAACATGTTGTTGAATATTTTGAAACTAATTTGACTGGGCCACCCACTCAAAATAGGTTCACAATATTCGACAGCGTACCTGTATAGTTTTCGGGAAATTTAGATTCAGAGAGTAAAAGCATCGATCGATCCCAACACGGACAACGAGTGGGTGGAGCTTAGCTAGAGATGGGCGGGGAATAGTCAAAACCGGATTTATTAAGATGATTATTGATTGCTCAAACCTGTTGATATGTATAGGTTTAATTAATAATATGCAATGAATTATAAGCTTGCTTTTGTGATAACGTTGGCGATCACACCACAATGAACTAACAAATCTTCGTCTCTCCATTTTATGTGCAATAGACCTTTCTTGTGGACAAGATATAGCAACAGATTGGAAAGTGGGCGGATGAATTTAAACGCTCCATGGCGAAGCCGGCCAAAATCGGTCTCTGTAGTGGCCTTGATGAATGCTAAATTGCGGGGCATGACACTTTTCTATCATAATTTCCCAGTAGAATGACTGAGCCAGTATTTACAGCGGTACCTTAAAAAAGTATGTTCTTGGCATGCAAATGGACATTTAATGATCAAATATATATATATGTATATATTTCTTACCAAATTAGGCAAGTTTAAACAGAAAACTAAACAAAAACAGAAAAAATGGACAACGTCTACGCATTAGTCGCGATGACACAGCTGGGATCTCTGGTAGCCTCAGCGCAATTAACTGAGCTTCATTACCCTTTCCCAAGAGAGTAGGCGTCCCACAATCGACGTCAATTAGACGAATGCAAAACTATGCCAAGGTAAAACGGTAAACAAAGTCCAGACTTGGTAATTGAAATCGAATCCGTACATCTTTAGTCTTTACACTGATTTGCAAAAAGGAATAAATCTATCAGGAGTTGTGAAAATAATTTTTTTTAAATTTTCATTCTCCGTCTTGTGTTTAAATGTTTACAAGACTTTGTGCTTCTCAAGTGACCTGTCCAGTTTATCCATCCATCATATGACGCCATAAGTACCTACGTGACGTATAGGATGACGTCGTAATCAATTACAGCAATAATGACTTGTTTTAGTCCGTCTTAAACGCTTAATAATCCGACACGCTGTACGAATTTCTTTTGTATGTCTTTGCTATGTAGTAAAGATGCTGTTGAATATTTTGAAACTAATTTGACTGGGCCCTGTTAAAATAGTTCCAAAAAAATCAATAGCGTACCTGTATAGTTTTCTCGAAATTGATAGCCATGGCGTTCGGGGATCGATCGTTCACAACACGAGCGAGGTGTGGGTGGAGCTTAGCTAGAGATGGGCTGGGGCATAGCTTCAACTGGAAAGGTCCATTCTCAACTCGCATGGACAATAAAAATGTTTCCCAAATAAGAACCTCTTGTCCACCCTGCCTGCTTCTACCCTTCGTCAAATCATTAACTATGCATATAAATGAATCCATTCTGTTGCGCATTGTAAACCAAGACTGCCTAATACAGTAAAATTAAACTTGAAATATCACGCAGCTTTCCGAATTAGTTGCATTGAAATGACGATACCGGGACATCAGATACGAAAACAATTACTTTAATAATCCTATCTGATAAGCGAGTTTAATGGAACATCGGGTGCAGACACTATCGACGCAGTACCGTCTGTTTAGAAGTCTTAATTAGATTCTATAACCCGCCGAGATATTGGCCACACACGTATTACCATATCTTATTTAAGCTTCCCCAATCTCGAACCGTCCTTGTTCGTTAGCATGTCTTCTCAGCTAGAATCAGATTATTCCGGAATCAATAGATGCCTAAAACCGAGCGCTTCTGGCCTAAACTGAGCATCAATACCGCGCCGAAAGACAGCATCATCAGCAACCCTTCAATTACTTCCTTCTGACAATCCTGACCGATTTTTACTTGTATTGGAAGAATCAAATTTGGACAGTGTGTGGAGGGGTAACTTCCCAAACTACCCGAGTCGCTTCGGGTGTTATTAGGTAGCGTTGTACGATCGAAATAAATATGGCAAATCTCATGATGTCTTCGGTATTCTTGCTTCATAAACTGTGTCGAGGATAAAAGTTTTGTGGTGGAGATTGCAACAGTGCAAACCTGTCTATAATGGTCACCATTAATAGGCTATCACTGAATGATCGTTAAATACAGGTGGTCACTAAATACAGGTGGTCCCTTAACACAGCACATTGGCTCTGTTTAGCGCCGGATTAAGCATTGTGGGGCACCTTATTGGGTGGGTCAAAGAGGCAATGACTACTACTACTACTACTACTACTACTACTACTACTACTACTACTACTACTACTACTACTACTACTACTACTACTACTACTACTACTACCACCACTATCACCACCACCGCCGTTCGGCGCCGACGCCGCCACTGCTGTCGCTGCTGCTGGTGCTGCTGTATGTGAATGATGATAATAGGCACTTAAAGTAACGCGAATTTAGTAATAGACACTAATAGACATATTTAACCGTTTAATTTCTAAAGTTTAAAATTTATTAAATGCCGATTTGCAGACCAGAGAAGACTATTTTTTGAAAATTTACCACTGGAATGACTAAAAAATAGTCTCCTCTTGCTCGTCAAATGAACAGTCCTCCAGACCACGTTTAAGACCGGTTTTAGCTGGCTTCGCCACGATAAGGGTTAACGGCTTTTCGCTGTGAGCTACAGATTCCTGGCAGTAGATGTTTACATCTTCTGAGTTTGAATTTGAAGGTAAGAGCTGGCAGCATATAAATGGGGTATTATCATCTATCACATGATCACAAAATCCGTCTCCACCCTCCCTCCCTCCCTAAACCCTCTCTCTCCACTCTCTCTCTCCCTACAGTTCCTGAGAAAGTGTACATTGACGATCTAGGCAGATCGTTGTCGTCGCTGTCGTTGTTATGGTAATCGTTCTGGTCATTCTGGTCGCTATTGTGGTCGTCGTTGTGGTAGTGGTCGTCGTCGTGGTCGTGGTCGTCGTTGTCGTCGTCGTCGTCGTCGTCGTATCCCTCGTCATCGCCGACGTCGCTACTGATGGTATACCTTGTTCTACAAATTAGGGTTTTACTCTTGCGCATCTCCATAGTCCAATATTACAGTTAATTTGGCATGGTCGATTTTCCCAGTACAAGGCCAGTAAAGTAATAAGATTAGATTGATCTGTGTCAGCCAGGAGCAGCTTGGTGTCGGGTGTGAACGATCTAATTTCCCTCACATACCATGGCACAATTCGAGTAATTGCTTTTTCTATTGAAACCATATAAATATATAATGATTGCAGAGATTACAGAGAATGCTAGCAAAACAATACAACCAAACGCGTTATCCATTACACGAGAGAGCGTATGTCTAGGTTCGTTTATGTCCTGTCGGTTCTAAGAAGCACGCGTTAGAAAGATTAAAATACGGTAATTTACCTTTCCAGAGTATCCATCCATCATCTGACCTCGTATAACGCCATAATCATCTCAGCGCGTGCATGATGACGTCAAACTCATTACGTCACAAAGGGTTCCATATAGACCGTCATAAAAATCTCAAATAGTCCAACACGTTGTATGAATTTTATGTCTTTGTAATTCTTTGCTATTTAATAAACATGCTGGTGAATATTTTGAAACTAATTTGACTGGGCTCTGTTACTGCCTTAGGCAGCAACAGCACCTAGTCAAATTAGTTTCAGAACATTCAGCAGCTTATCTGTGTAGTTTTTTCGGAATTGATAGCCAGGGTGCTCAGAGATCGATCGATCACAAACCTGAGCGATGTGTGGGTGGAGCTTAGCTAGAGATGGGCCGGGCATAGCTAAAACAGGAAAGGTCCATTGGGCAGCCGTGAATACCTCTAAGATATACTGAATTTGCATTTCACTGACCATACCAATGGCCGGCGCTTCAATATTGAGATGGGTTCCCTAGATAGATTAAATAAGACAAAAATATTCCGAGCTTACGGATCAACCCAAATGGATTCTGACAAGGAATATTCAGTAGGCTGTTCCTAAGTAGCCACAGAGAAACGCTTAGGAAAATTGGACGGTTTTAGTTATACTTTCTACTACATCCGTTCTCAGAAAGGTTCGATCACTATATGATATGATCAAACTTTGACATTTTGTGTGTATGTCGATTACACATCATCGAACCCGCACCACATAAATGCATAATTGATTAATCCCACTAATGTATATCGGATTCCAGCCCGAACACGTATACACGGACACCGTTGGTTAGAATTGGATGAACAAAACCACGGTTACTGAAGAAATAACGAAAGTACATTACCATATTAAGGATATTGGATAGGCCTGTATGTTGGGGTGGGCGCGCATGCGTGTGTTTGCGCGCGGGTGTGCGCGCGCGCGTGCACGCGTGAGTGCTTTCGTTTCTGTCTGCTTGCCTGTCTGCGTGCGTGCGTGCGTGTGGTCGTGAGTGCGTCAGGACCCCGCCACCACTGGTATGGCTGGCGCGACTGATGTCGAGTAAATCAGAATAATACATGACCAAAATATTATACCTTAATCGTTACCTCCATTTCCACCAAATTGTAACAAGGACCCCCTTCCCACATTTGCTAACGACCAACATTTCTAAAAGAACAACTTGCATTTAAATAACTACGTTAGCGAACTCTGTAATGACGTATATAAACATCGACATCTATATGTCATTAGCTTCTGTTCATGTGGTTGTCTCTTATCAATACTAGGCAATTCACCTTTCCAGAGTATCCATCTATCATCTGACGTCATATGACGACATAATCAGCTAAGCGGCGTGTTGGATAACGCCAAAATCATTACGTCATAAATGATTCTATATAGCCCGTCACATAGTCCGACACGTACGAATTGTATGTCTTTACTATTTACTAAACGTGCTTCTAAATATTTTGAAACCAATATGGGCAGCAACAGCGCCCCGTCAAATTAGTTCCAACATATTCAATAGCTTACCTGTATAGTTTTCTGGAAATGAATGGTAGAGGAATTCAGAGATTGATCAATCTCAACACGAGCGAGATGTGGGTGGAGCTTAGCTAGAGATGGGCGGGGCATGGATAGAAATGGAAAGGTCCATTTCACAACTCCCAACACAAACCCCAACACCAGAATGATTATAGCATGGACTATACCACGCCTTCTTGAGAAAGATATACACTTTTAAATATAAGACATAGATTGGCCTTAATATTGAAAACTAGCAAGTCCATTCCTATCCAGATAGATATTATCGAAAAAGATCGATAAAATCGTGCTCTGGTTTAGTACGTGCAACGGCCTCGATCTCATGTCCTTATTTGCTGTACTATAGATAGCGGTCATCATGCATAATATTAATACAAACAAATCTCAAAGTTGCTTTCTAAATAAAGTTTGCATCACTTCTGCTGTACTCTCGATATACGCTTTTTAGTAGTATGTTCGCTAGTGGCTTAAACATGCACCTGTCCTGTGTTTAATCTCCTTCATGCCAGTGTTGATCTCCTCTTTGCTAATCAGCTCCATACGTCCAATCACCCAAGTTGTCTCATCAATCTCTGCCAACACTGACGAACTGGCTTCCTTAGCACCTTGATGAAGCTCTCTAGTCAGGTAACTGACGAGGTATCACACTGACGGCTAAAAAAGCTATCAGCGGAGTGATATTGAAACGCATCTGTGAGGGGTAAATGGAAATCTTAGACTAAACCCGGCAGCATTCTGGAAGACTAAATGTGCAAGCAAACATATGTCTGCGCTTACTACGTAACATCATTGAGCACGTAATAGAATGCAACTCAAGACATAATGCATGTTTTGTGAAGAACTTCGCCAGGCTACACAAATAGACACCATGTGGCTATCATGGGAGCCGGTAAAGATGCATGGCTTAGGACATGTAGCATGATTACGAATGTGCAGTGCTGGATTGAAGAGGGATGCCGTCAGGGTTAGAGGGACAATCGACTGAGTCATGCCGCATACAGTGAACCAATTATGGCAATATGCAAGATGGTGGACAGCTTATGAGACCGTGACTTTACAGGCTAGCTTGCCTTA
This sequence comes from Chaetoderma sp. LZ-2023a, assembly GCA_034401795.1. Classification (NCBI taxonomy): domain Eukaryota; kingdom Metazoa; phylum Mollusca; class Caudofoveata; order Chaetodermatida; family Chaetodermatidae; genus Chaetoderma; species Chaetoderma sp. LZ-2023a. Next base: position 53,733,396 of record CM067371.1, on the reverse strand, counting down.
ATGTCAAGCACACAAGGAAGCATACAAGCGAAAATAGACCAATCGCAATGATTCGGGAGTCAGGTTGGGATAAAGATCAATGTGCGAAAGACGCAAATGATATGATTAAATCCTATAACCCAAGAACCAGTCAATCATTGGTAAAATTGGTAGAAGAGATACACACATTTGACTACCTTGGAGCAACCTTGATCAAGACAGGTATCATAGACTGTCACATTAAAGCATTACGCGAAACAACAAAGTCAGCATTCAGTAAGGCGAAGAAGGTTTGGATACTCCGAACGGACAGCAACAGGACCATGATGCGGATTTTAATAGAAAATGTCGATGTCGGGTTACTGTAGGAGAGCTACACTTTGAAAAAGACCAAATGAGCCCGGATCATGTTAACCACTTTCCAAAGCAATCAGAAGGATGCCGAAGAAATATTCGAAAATGAAAGTAGCAAATGATGAGATAAGGAGAACACGGATAATACGCACAACCAACATCAACAAGCAAGTCAAGTACATATGAAGCGGACCGGGCATCTATTAAGGGTGGATGGAGACGCAATTCCACGTGTCGCTCGAACATATACACCAGACGGGAAACAGGTAAGTAGACGAGCAAAAGAAACATAGCAGAGGATACTGGGCAAAGAGATGAAAGCTAAATTGCTCCATAAATGGTACAAGGCAGGAGTTGTAGCTGCCGACAGAACTGCATGCTGAAGGTTGATTTCTGGACCTATTCTGCTAAGGAGAGAGATTATCCCAATTTACAACAAACTGTTACTTGTTTAGCAAATATACATATGCATATTCTAATAAAACTGTCCTTTAAAAATAGGTTACCTAATATTCTGAAAAGCTTTTAGGTTCAAGGACCAATATACGTGCTTAGCATTTTATACCCATCTTACCATCATGGCCCTCGGTCTCTGGTGGTGGTATGGTGTATCCAATAAAATGGAACACGAAATAATGTTAGTATGTTTGCGATAATTTCACCAACTAAACACACACACACAAGAATGCATACTATCCTTCATTACTTATTCAGAGTGTGGATGGCACGTTCGAAATCATTCGCACTGATGCAATGGTGACTGGTATAAGCATCTTTGTGTTTGAGCTTGTAGCCACGTGTAGCATTTATTCAATTAAGGATATACGGAATAGCAAACTAGGATTTTAATAGAGACGTTTAGGGTGTTTATAGAGCAATTTGAAGCTCAAACAATGGGGTAATCAGAAATATCTTGTCAGGCAATGTAAATCTACAACTTGATGTCATATTAAATTCGTGGTACTAAACAATCGGCTTATTTTAATGCAGGAAAAGGCGTATTAGAAACAAAGGTATCTACAGTTACCAGATGATTTCTTGAGCACTATCGTGTGGCCTCCCGATCTAGGTACTCCGCCAGCAGATATCACAGTATTGTGAAACGATCCTTTTAATTAGATGTGCATAGGCAAACCAATTTTAAGTTATTTATGTGCATGTTGAAATAGGAAGAATGAAGAAGTATGTACAAATTATGCAGACGTTCATGTCCGGCTAACCAGCTGCTTCTTATCCCGCTACACCAAATATGTGACCGCTGCCTTATGAATATTAATGATCAAACTGAAATAATGGAGGATTGCAGTTTCTCAGTCAATCATATGACGGCATAATTAATTACGTCACGAATGACGTAGCTAAGTTCGTCACGAATGCTTAATTGATGACGGACGGACTAGGCGTTGCTGTACGAATTGTATGTCTTTACTGTTTAATAACAACAACAACAGCACCCAGTCAAACTAGTTTCAAAATAGCCAACAGCTTACCCGTATAGTTTTCTGGAAATTGAGATTCAGAGAGTGCATGGATCGATCGATCCCCGCACGGACGAGGTGTGGGTGGAGCTTAGCTAAAGATGAGTGTGGCATAGCCATCCATTGTTGCAATATCATTCTGCAGGGCAACTATAGGATTATGCTTCATTTGAAAGGTCGTCTTAAGGATATGGTCCTGGCCTTTCCTAGGTTATCGTGTGAACACATATTGTACCCGAAATAAGAGAAAACCTAAATATTTTCACTCGTTACCGTGATGATCAAATATACCGCATACCAGTTTCGCTTGAACGAATTGTAATCTGAAGCGAAAAGAAAAAATGGGAATTACGACCAAACCTATCTATAGCGGATATTTCATTTTGGAGCCACAAGATCGTGTTTTTTTAAAGACGGGTGGTCGTAAGACTACACGTCTTAAAGAAACACAATCTTGTGTCCGCAGAAGGTATTTCATAAGAAAACTTACTTATATTATGTGACCATATGTTTGTAAAGACCACATTTAACGCTCCATAAAGTGTCGGATATAGACAGGTTTTACTGCGCTTGGAGATCAATAAGCAATCACGCAGCGTTCTGGCTGTCAGTTTCCCGAGGACAAGTTCAGGTCACTGCTGATTCAACTGTTTCTGAGATAGAGCAAAATTGTTCAGGATGAATAATCCGACACACAGACGTCTTCTGACAGGGTAGCACGGAAATTGAATACATCACTCGTTTGACTGCCATGTGCACGAACCGAGATAACGTCCCTCTAGACGCGCAGCTTGTTCTACCTAGTCCGTGGATGGGGGAATTTTGACACACGTGAAAGTGTCATTTTGAGGGTGGGTGGGTGGGGGAGGGGGTTTGGGGTGGGGGGGGGGGGGCATCAGTGGCCGCTGCAGCAGTAAGGTCCGTGCATTTGATAATAATTGAATAATATAAGTTTCTATTCTGTTGTTTCCCTGCTTGTAATTCACTCATGACACTCTTTATTTAAACATCTTGCAATTAATGTACTCTTGATTCGGTCACCACTCACATGCAAGGTCATGCATGCCAGGATCTCTTGTTAGTTACTAGCCTATACGCGGGACGCATCTGACACACAGGAACAGAAATAACCTATAGTCGATTTGGAAGAACACTATGAATGTACTAATCTGGGTTTGCAAACGGTAATAATAATACAGTCTTATTTTAAAATAAGATGTGCAGCAACCTTGCAACATAGCACCAATGAAAATCTAACTTCTCTCTGAGTCTGTGACATGTGCTTTTCTGTTTGAGCATATGATATCGCTGCTGTTAGCTGTTGCTCTCTATGGCACGAGCAGTCTAAAGCAACATCTTGCAGGAAGGCCTAGGTAAACCAGCTTTCATTTCAACTGCATCCACAAACGCGTGCTATCAGTACGGAATGTAGGGATCCGATCTGTCTCGCAAGTATATGACGTCATAAATAATTACGTTATTAGAAGGCTGACGTCACAATCATATTGACGTATTATGACTCCATCATGAAGTTAAAAAACTCGTCAATTGTATGTTTTTGATGACGCTATAATTCACTAAAACGTTCTGGTGAATATTTAGAAATTAATTTGACTGGGAGCTGTTGCTGCTATTTGCATAAAAAAGAGCATCCAGTCAAATTAGTATCGATGTTTTCAACATCTTACATGCATAGTTCTCTTGAATTTGAGATTCTCATAATTCAGGCTTCCAACTATATAGATCGATCGCCATAGCGCGCAAAACGTAGGAGGGGCTTAGTAAGAAATGGGCGGGGCCTTGCTAAAAATTGATCCCTATATATAGTGCTTGATCAAATCACATATATAGTTGATGTAAATTACATATGCTTCCCGGGTATATTAAGTATGCATACAGTGCGGCTCATTTTGACGGGTCCACACGGATAGCTCTCGCTATCTACAATCCGTCCCGCTGTACCGACGCCGGACGAAAAATAATAAGAAAAATAATATTTTAATAAAGTAAAAAGACTAGTTCATCAGGCAGCCCCAGCAATAGCTGGGATGGCATGATGGGAATAAGACATATTCGCTACGGTGTGTTGTGTACCTACGTCGCACACGACGTGTTTACAACACAGGTATCCGCGGCGAGTATTTGTGTGAGACACAGCTACGTATGAATTTTGCGCATCTGTGTAGGATGACCGTGGTCAGCCTAGGGATTGGGTTACAATTATAAAAACAGATATAATAAGCAAAATAAGATTTCAAAAATAATAAAATAATAATGTTCCATTTTCCGCACACATATTCATAGATTCTGCTGCAACCTCGACAATAGTGTCAACAAGTATCCACGGAGAAATTTCCCCAGCGAGTCTGGGTACCATGACTTGTACTGGACGGTCGTGGCGGGTGGTCCTCTGATGCCGAAATTTCACTATCTATGTTGCCCAGGTCGGTAGTACTGAAGCTGGATAAAGCTGCTGATGTATCCATAGATGCTCTACAGCCGGTCATATAAGCTCAGTTATTTTCGCGCTAAGCTTATTGGCCACTACGTCCTAAGGTAAAATGATGTCAAGTTTTAAAATAATTTTACTGAAAGCCGTTGTTTCCAGTGACAGGGTATACATTCAGTCACACGAATGTCAAAATATTCAGTAGGCATCATATTGCGACCTTGGAAACCAGCGGTGTATCTTGAAATCATTTTGACCGAAACTTGTTGCTTCAAGCAGAAAAAAAGTGACTATCAAATATAACGTTTTCAAAAGGATCAATACTGACAATAGTGAATTAAAAGTAGTGAGTTAATTGCTCTACATTGGCGTCTATAAAGAATATTAGTCGTACCGCTTACACGACTATTCAGGTGTGCATTCGTTATATTGAGGTAGGCCTATGTGGTATACCTGCACACTCAGTTGAAACATGTTGGAGTAAGAAGCACCAGCGTTGTCACTAACTGGCTCCAAGTTAAGCGCTCGTAGATTTAGTAAATGCTTTTTCTCAAATAATCCCGATTCATTTCCATTTTTACCGATGGTACTCTATTTAATATTGCATTAAATTACCAATAAACATCATTTGTTATTTCCCTTTTCCCTTCCTTTAAAGGGATGCTAATCTTATCTCAAATGTAGTATTGCACCGATAGATTATGGTTTATAGATTTCATATACTACATATCCTGTCACATTCCCTTATCTGTATCACAATTATCTGCTTTGTAATATCGCTTAAATCTTGAACAGTGATCGCCACCATATTGTCTCCTCTAGCGATAGTGCGCGATGTCATGCATGTGCCAACGCTTTACAATGTTTACTATGTAATAAACATCTTGTTGAATATTTTGAAAGTAATTTGACTGGAAGTTGTTGCTGCCTATGGCAGCAACAACCTCCAGTCAAATTACTTTCAAAATATTCAAGAGCTTAGCTGCAGGGTTGCTTTTGCAAAACATTGTAAAGCTATAGTTGGCGCCTCTATGACTGAGTGCATATACCGGCGCAGACACGCTAAGCTTTTTCTGATTGGTTAAAAAGTAAATCATGACAGCCATCATAAGCTGTAGAAATCTACCAACATTTAGCTACTAAAACCTGAATATCTTTCCTTGACGGGATGATAAAAAACTTAAAATCCCGAACATAGTTTATGAGTAAAAATATCATGAGATGAGGTTAGTTCTCCCTTAAATTCAGACTTCTCAAGAAAATTTTAAGTTAAAGGTGCCCATTCACATCGAAATACATGAAGATAAATTGTGTTCATTTAAAGGCTTAAATTGTGTACCTCAATGTAATTAAAACACAATAATAGCATACACGGGACGGGTCCTTATATGCCCGATAAAACACAGCTTGTCCCGCGGTTTGTGAATTTTGAATTAATGCGAAACCAAAATAGTCAGGGATATAGATTCGATTATGTATTAGACTCGGCATTTGATGGTAGTAGCGATGCAATATTAGCGTACGGAGAGAGAGAGAGAGAGAGAGAGAGAGAGAGAGAGAGAGAGAGAGAGAGAGAGAGAGAGGCATGGATGGATGGAGGGAGGGAGGGAGGGAAGGAAGGAGGGAGAGAGAGAGGAGAGAGTGAGAGGAGTGAGAGAGAGAGGGAGGAACGGAGGGAGGGAGGGATGGAGGGAGAGGCGGAGAGAGGGAGAGGCGGAGAGCGGATGGAGGTAGGAGGTAGGGATGGATGGAGAGGAGGGGAGAATGGAGAAGAGAGAGAAAGAGAGAGGGAGGGAGAGAGAATCAGAGAGCGAGAGAGGGAAACAAATGTATTTTCTTCACAATACAATATTTGTCATACTGCAGGAATGGAAAAATAATCCAATAGTTAAATTGTTTAGATGTAATACACCATTCCTTGATGCCAGTTGGTAGTAGAGTATACTGTTGAACGGGCATAGGAGTTGTCCACTGTCCAGATGCGGAGTGAGACACTTTAAGGACACATCTGACGGTGCACATCCCATCGTTTCATTGCTACTTTCCTCCTCATTTTGATTGTAAAGTCAGCTAACAATTGACGTATTTGTTTATGACGTCAAATATTTGAGTGATAGATCGCATCCCTCCATATGGAAGGGAAGAATCGGTGGGCTTACTGGTGATATGGTTGTATTATTTGTAAGTCTGTGTTGGGACGGGCATCTGAAGATGCCAAGTTGAAGGTGATCAAATGGTTAATATCAATAGCCATGCAGTTATCTTCAATCCTCATCTAATTGAATGGATGTATACACCTTTAGCTACTTCCCGCCCATTTCTAGCTAAGCGCCGCGCACGCTTTTCGCGTGTTGGGATCGATCGAACCCTGAATTTCCAGAATCCCAATTCGCAAGGTACTTAGAAACGTAGGCTGTTGAATATTTTGAAACTAGGTTGACTAGGTGCTGTTGCTGCCTACAGAAGCAACAGCACCTAGTCAAATTAGTTTCAAAATTTTCAACAGACGGATTAATTAAAAAATAAATCCATCATGCTTACAACTGAGAGACTATTCCAGCACAATGATGGAATATTTCTGTCAATTATGATTCCGACATCAGTTTATATGTGACATAAATGATTGTGACGTCATATACCTGATCGACAGATCGGATTCATCAACTGTTTGGAGTGCTTATCGATCGGTAGTCGTTTGGATCGTGTGCTGTCATTGGAAAACAATCCTGTGTCTAGACACTGTAGAGGGGTATTTATAACTGGGCTTAATTTATTCCTGACTTGTAACGTACGCATCAATTTGTATTAACTGACGTTTCTTATTGCATTACTATGAGCTCATCCGGACTTAAAGGAATGGAGTTCAGTGGCTTCCAGGATTTTAACTGGTTTGCCACGTGCATTGCGATCATATTGACAGCTTGAGACACAGTTCAGCTGTAGGCCAATACAATTTCTAGCTACGCAACCGTGTGTAGATAACCAAGGGATCGGATCTGTCGCTTAAGTATCTGACGTCATATATCGCGAACTTACCGAACATTCAAAAGCAAATCTTGTATTGAAACCGTCTTGACAGAGACAAATTTTAATCGAAGAAGGCAATTTGCCGAGCTAATAGTGAGCGCGCACAATCTTCAAATAGAACTAGGCAGACACACTCCCCCACAAGACTCCAGGCCCAAACAGACTTTGTAACAGTTGTGCCCTGCAAGATGTGGTGGGCGAGAAGCATTTTATAATTAATTACCCATTTTGTCAGGACACGCGAATAACATTGTATAACATATTTACTAACTTTGCAGATTTCTCTGCAAGTGAGTATTTTAAACCCCCTTGTGTCAACTTGCCGCCTCTGTAGTAGTCTAGAGATCTGTCTATTTACAGGTCAATAGAAGACTTATTTTTGAAAATTTATTACAGGAATGACTGGCTCGGTAAACTAGCCAGTCATTCCTGTAATAAATTGTCAAAAATTGTCTTCTCTTGGCCTACAAATGGACACTGACTAAGCAAAAATTTAGATTTCCAAGACGATTAAGCCTATAATTGCCAAGCTAGTCAAAAGACCAAATCTTTAAAAGATATTTACCTAAATTCCAGTGGTAATTTACCAAAAAAACCAGTTCTCTTGGCCAGCAAATAGTCATTCACTGTGCAAATATTTGAATTTTCTTTTAACTTTTGACAAATGAGAGGGTTAATTGATAAAAGTAGCATTTTTAGGGATTTGAGGCGCTGGTGACACAAGAGGGGTTAAAGGCGAAGCCCCCCCCCCACCCCCCACTACACCAAATTACAATTGCAGCTAATTAAATGGAATTATTGCTAATGGTGAATAGGGTGCATTCTGAGAATGTGTCCTTGTAAGTGCATTTTGAATCCACAGTGGCATATTCTCACAATGTATTTTACTATTACTTATTTACCGCATTACACTGTAAGTACATCATGCGGCGACACATTTTCAATATGTACTTTATTAGTAGCCATAACCTATTTTGCTGCAAGCACATGTAACCATAGTGACACAGTTTCAGTACGTACTTTATTAGTACCTATGACCTATTAAGCTGCAAGCACATGTAACCATAGTGACACAGTTTCAGTACGTACTTTATTAGTACCTATGACCTATTAAGCTGCAAGCACATATATCTTATAGTGACACATTTTCAGCATGTACTTTATTAGTACCTATGACCTATTAAGCTGCAAGCACATATATCTTATAGTGACACATTGTCAGTACGTACTTTATTAGTACCTATGACCTATTAAGCTGCAAGCACATATATCTTATAGTGACACATTTTCAGCATGTACTTTATTAGTACCTATAATCTATTATGCTGCAAGCACATGTAACCATAGTGACACAGTTTCAGTACGTACTTTATTAGTACCTATGACCTATTAAGCTGCAAGCACATATATCTTATAGTGACACATTTTCAGCATGTACTTTATTAGTATCTATAACCTATTATGCTGCAAGCACATATATCTTATAGTGACACATTTTCAGCATGTACTTTATTAGTATCTATAACCCATTATGCTGCAAGCACATGTAACCATAGTGACACATTTTCAGTACGTACCTTATTAGTACCTATAACCTATTAAGCTGCAAGAACATATATCTTATAGTGACACATTTTCAGCATGTACTTTATTGGTATCTATAACCTATTATGCTGCAAGCACATATATCTTATATAAATGCTGAGATACTACCTTGGAAAAGCTATGGTATATAACGTCCACCTTTTGGTGGTATTGTTTGAGCATTGGTCATAATTATCACTTATCTGCCCGTGTCCATTACTTTTATCATGGAAAATAATGATATCTGCTCTACACAATCAGAATTTGTAAAACATATTTTTATACGCTAACCATATACTAGTCCCAGTCATGTCACTCATTTAGGTGATGAAGAGTATACTTTGACAGAATTTCCAAAACCACATCGATGATAATTGATAATAATAGCGTCCATGACATGATAAGATAATTCCATTGCGCAGGGCCTCCTGTCCGGTCCTCACAATTGACATCATATATATTACCATCCGCTACACTATTATTGTATATAGTTTAACGGATGGTGGTATAATGTCCATTGTTGGCCTAGATAGAAGTCCCAGTGTCCCATTGCTATTACTTAGTTATTGTTTTGAATTTGAATAATTAAATAACTTATTACACGGCACCGAAACACTTCAGCGCTATTGCGTCTCTGAGGCCTAATTCACAGAATCATTACTTCTATATAGTGCATATATGGTATTATAACAGATATACATATTTATAATTATACTGTATGTATTATGTTCACGTTCTATGGCAGGCTATATCTATTTGTTTAAAAATCGTGTGCCAATAAAATATTCATATTTTGATTTGTTATAAGCAAATACGCCACTTGTTTGATGTGGTCACAATAAAAAACGATGTGTGTATCTCACGAAAGTATAAAAGGTCCACCGCAGGCGTGTCTGAATGGATCTTTCAATTTTATCCCTCAATGATGTCATAATCAACTTCGTGGCGTGTATGATGACGTCATAATCAATGACGTCATGAACTCATAATTGGTGACGGACTAAACGTTCTTGTCCGATTGGTATGTATTTACTATTTAATAAACATGCTGTTGAATATTTTGAAACTAATTTGACAGGCCGGTGTTGCAGCCATAGGCAGCAACAGCACCCAGTCAAATTAATTTCAAAATATTCAACAGCTTACCTGTGTAGTTCTCTGGGAATTCAGATTCAAAGAGTGCAGGGATAGATTGATCCCAACACGGGCACAGCGTGGGCGGAGCTTAGCTAAGGGTGGGCGGGACATAGCTGATGCGTAGCGTTTATATATCTTTGGTGAGTTTACAAGTTAATCAGCAGTCTGTTGAATATGTAAAACTAATATGACTGAAAGCTGTTGCTGCCATAGAGAGAAATAATAAATAAATATCGCATACTCTATACATAATGAAGCTAATGAACATTACTCATAATAATCGTGAGATTACTCAATGAGAAATACATTAATCGAATAAAGATAATGTTCATGGAAATATATTACATTATGTATTAGATGCGACAACTGGTGGACGTTTCATAGGAAAAACACCGAAATCAATATATTTCATTTGGGAAATGTTCCTAGAGATTGATGCTATTTCATCGCTATACACCGGACCAGAGCAACTAGCGGATAGATTTTCGGCTTAGATAACCTTTCAGACTCACATTATGGTAAATAAGCAGCAAATGTAATGATAAAGTGTTATTTGGTACGTATAGTTAAGTATATACTGGTAATGATTGAGGACAGCTGAAAAATAATTAGATCTGCGTTTTAATTTAGTTAAATTAAATTTTAATTTTCTATTTCGAAGTCATTATATTTTGAATCCAAATTAATTAATTCGGGTTTAAGGAGTGAACAGGGAGAGGTAGTATCTCTGCATATATAAAAAACCCCATTACATTTATTAGGATATGGTTAGCTGTCATTGGTCCTCACATGGTACCTTTATTAGGAGAGTTTCATTGGTCCTCACCTGGCACTCAACTATTACTGCTGGCTCCATGTAGCTGCGTGTGGAAAACAGAAGCAGCGGCCACACCGTGGCGAACAGCTTCAGCTAGCGGACAAAATGTAGTAAGGGGATTTCTGAAGCCAGAGATGTTGGGCCTCCTGGTGGTAAAACCACAACATCACGCGTTTTTATGCTTCATGTCAGATACAAATGATTCAAGACGTGGTGATCTTCTGATAAAAGTCCCGCCAGATAGGAAGAGTGCCGCGACCTTTGCATCTAAATGGCCTACCGTCAGCGTTCAGTGTTCTATCTCGAGGTGCAAATAGACAAAGATTTTGGAAAAATACTATTGGCCACTGGCTAACACACTAAATACGCACTTAGGCTCTATATAGGATCGCAGAGGACACGCTAAATTGCCCCACCGACACGTTAATCAATTCAATTCAATTCAATTCAATTTATTTACACCCAGGCCACAATGTGGCATATGGGGTCCATTAGTACATACATTTACACGGTCAATGGCGATTACATGGAATGTTGATAATTATTATTATTATTATTATTATTATTATTATTATTACATGTATTATTATTATCGTCGTCGTCGTCGTCGTCGTCGTTATTATTATTATTATTATTATTATTATTATTATTATTATTATTATTATTATTATTATTACATGTATTATTATTATTATTATTATTATTATTATTATTATTATTATTATTATTATTTTTATTATTATTATTATTATTATTATCGTCGTCGTCGTCGTGGTTATTATTATTATTATTATTATTATTATTATTATTATTATTATTTCAACATAATATAAGTACCTAAGCAGTAGAGGTAACAATAGTAGTTGCAGATGCTGCTGCTGCTATTGTCATCATGGTCGTCGTCGTCGATGTCGTAGTCGTCATTTTCGTCGTCGTCGCCATGGTCCTCCTCCTAGTCGTGGTCGGTGTTGTCATCATCACTGTTGTCGATGTCTTGCTATTTAAAATGTTTCAATACTCTTCTTATAAATGTACATAGCTTACTTAAAATTGAGATTTTTTTACTTGATAAAAGTTCTCAAAATTTGTAGTAGTTTGGTTTCACCAGAAAGTATTTTGGTAGTCGTGTCATTCTGTCCTTTTCAAAAAACTTACAGAGAAATAGGTAATGATATTCATCACCTGTGTCATGTTGGTCACACAATTTACATATCCGATCTTCTTTGATTAAGCCCTCCCACCTCCCAGTTTCAATTGGCAATTTGTGGTTGGCTGTTCGGAATCGCGCTAAGGTTAGTTTATTGGTATTATTTAATTTCGTCTTATAGATATTATAGATTTTTCCCTTTGATGACGCGTTCATCTGTCCTCTCCATGATTGTGTGTATTGGTCTATAAGTATTTGTTTTATATGCGGTACATATCATCCTAAACAGTGGTGTGGCTGTCTGACAAAAGGAGCGAATGAAGAAGAAGAAATTCATTAATTTATATTTTCAGTGTTAGTAAAACTACTTACAACATGAAAATAAATATTTTTATCATTAACTTGACACATCAGCATCATTAAATGAATGTAACGTTATTTACTTAATGCGTCAAGTTACGTATAACGCGGGTTACTGGGCCGGTATTGGACCAATACCGAGCCATACTGACCCGGCATGAGCCATTACGGGCCCAATACCCTGCATTATCAGGTTATATTAATAACTATCACGAGGACGTCCAATGAAGCTTGGCATTCAGTTTGCGCAGGGTCTGTTGGAAGAGGTTGCTCAAATAAACAGCTAATTGATGTTAAATAATGAAGCACTAAATGCATCATGTCAGGTGGGTGGGTCGTGTCAAATTACATTAGTCTTCTTCACTATGGCGACAGTTATCATATATCCATTAACACCAATACACTTTGCTATCAGCATATGCATATTTACTGGACTAATTCACCTTTCCAGAGTATGTACCGATCATATGACGTCATAATCATCTACGCGGTGTGTAGAATGACATCATAATGGATGACGTCATGAATGATGTCGATAAGTACGTCACGAACGCATATTTGAAGACGGTCTATGCCTTGTTGTACAAATTGTTTGCTTTTACTATTGAATAAATATTCTGTTGAATATTTTGAAACTAATTTGACTAGGCGCTGTTGCTGCCATAGGCAGCAACAGCGCCCAGTCAAATTAGTTACAAAATATTCAACAGCTTCCCTGTATAGTTTTCAGGAAATTGATAGCTAGGGCATTCGGGGATCGATCAATTAAAACACGGCGAGGTGTGGGTGGAGCTTAGCTAGTGATGGGCGGGGCATAGCTAAAAATGGAAAGGTCCATTGTCATTATGTATTAACCCCTCGTGTGTCAAAGAGCTCAAAATTCTACTTAAATCAGTTGATCCTTTAATGGTAAAGAATTTTCAAGAAAATAATGATTTTCACAATAAAATTTACAAAAATTACTTTCTGTTGTCGTGCAAATAGACTTTACTAAGACCACTAAAGGTGCTGGTTTGGGGCCGGATTGACCATGCAAATGGTCAAGAAAATTCAGTCTTTTCTTAGTTAGTGTCTATTTGTCCGCTGGGAGAAGACTACTTTTGAAAGTTTACTACGGGATTGACTGGCTCGGTTACGGAGCCAGTCATTCCAGCGGTAAAATTTCAAAAATCACGTTCTCGTGGACGAAGAAATGGACATTCCTCAAGACCACTTCATAGTCCGTTTTTGGCGGTCATGACAATTAAAGGGTTAAGTTAATAGAAGAGTGGTTAATACGATCACGACCCAATGCTATCTGGGAATATGTGCCGGGGTGGGGGGGGGGGGTTGAGGGGGGGGGGCCATAAATTAGACAGAGACTTACGTGTGGTCGCCCGACCTCTGTGGGCGACAATTATAGTCAGTTCTGAGTTTAATCTAATTGAAGATTGGACAGCTTAGCTGCAACGTCATGTGACAAGGTGGTGAGATTGATTCAGTGGTTGATTTATATTCTCACACGATTGGGATTTTGTGGCGATTGGCATTTTATCGAAACTGTCGCTGGAAACACGTGATTAATAAAACCATAGAAACTTAATCTTTAGTAACACTTTTTCAAAATCTACAGTCATTTAGAAATTACTTTTTGTGATAATATTCGCCATAACATAAAGTGTCTTGATTAAATTTAATTGCTTCACCGTGGCAATATGCAATAAGAGACATCTATGTTAAAATGAAACAAAAGAAAACAGGAATATCTAATTCTTGACCAAAATTAAATAATAACAACGAATTTATTTTCTGTGAAATAAAATTCTGAAACGAAGGAAAGCTTTGGAATTACTAAAAGAGCACTCTACAATCAAGTTATATTCAGACCGCTCTATTCCCAGCGGATATTTACAGTTTTATTACGACCCATTCATTTTTGCAGTAGACATTTCAGAATCAATAAATTTGCAGATAATGTGCGAGTGAGACTGAGTATATAATGATGTTAGCTGTCGTTTTCACGATCATGGGCAAAGGTTCATATAGACTCTAAGCGGCCAATAAATCTGGGTGTGAGGGATTCCACAAACAGGGAGCGCATGTCCCTGGGGTTCTGTTATTGTGCTGAAGGTCTTGTCTGACATTTTATATAAGACGATTTATAGGAAATAGATCACAAGCGACAACTAATGTTAGATAGCGACTGTAGTGGGTCATTTTAATTCAACCGAATTGTCGGTTTGTACGGTCTAATAGTATTGTCTCTAATAACGTGTGCTTATTATGAAACATTGATACAGGAAGATGTTGCCCTTAATGACAACAATAAATTTCGACTAAACCGTTTACATAATGGAGCTTTTCAGTTCATCCATCATCATATGACGCTATATTCAACTGCGTGACGTGCATGATGACGTCGTAATCAATGGCGTCGTGCATCAAGTAGATAATTTCGTCAAGAACTGGCGACGGATTAAGCGTTGTTGTACAAATTGTATGTATTTACTATTTAATAAACATGCTGTTGACAATCTTGAAACTAATTTGACTGGGTGCTGTTGCTCCATAGGCAGCACCAGTACCCAGTCAAATTAGTTTCAAAATATTTAACAGCTTACCCGTATAGTTATCTGGAAACTAATAGTCAGTGAGTTCAGAGATCGTAATCGATCCCAACACGAGCGAGGTGTGAGTGGATCTTAACGAAATGCGTGTCCAGAGTGAGTGGAGCTAAGATAAACATGGAAGGTGATATCTAGAGATGGAGCCCTCTGTCACATGGCACATGGTACAGTCGTGTGTATCATGTTCCCTGCGAGGATATGCAAGAACTTCATTTGCAAAAAGCTTCTTTTGGAAGTAATTCCCGTGTACCAAACAGTATCTGTCGTGACAACATAGAGTTAGTTACTTCATTCTTGGAAATTGGACAGCAGCAGAACTCATTGCTATAAATGAGAGAATGGGCGCACTCAGCCAAGGTTACATATTAGGAACACATTTAGTTGAGTTACCGCGGAAATGTAATTTGAAGCGAAAGAAAAATCTGGAGATAGTGTAAGATCAATATGTAATCATCTTATTCTCGCGTTTCCAGATTCCCTGACGGTATTGCTCAGGTTATTACTGATTTAACTGTTACGCAGATAGTGTATATCAGGATCAATATTCTGGCAGATAATATGCGAACATGATTTGGCACATTGCGTTGCCAGCTGGCAATCGCACTAGCTTAGGATCAGGGTCATGATAAATCTTGCATAATCATAGTGTTGGATATGAGGGATTTTTCCTGAGGATTGGACATTATGCGGAAGTACTAAATGCGTACATAAATATATCATGGTACAGAACTACCGCAAACGAATCATTCTCGCTTCTCTACTAGCACTTTGGGTAATAGCCATTGAATATCTCGGGAATGCTGCTGGAATATGTTGTAATATGGCAGCACGAACTGGTAATATGATTGCCTTCAGGAAGAACATCAGCTTTAATTCCGACAAATGGCGCTCACATTAAAATGTAAACACAAACAGCTTTCAACAACAATGTCTAGATGGCAGATGTATGGATATAACCCACAATACATGCACGTTTGCAACACTAAATGCTTTAGTTATAGTGAGCTTGAGTTTGGTTTACACAATAACATTATTAAAGCCGCGAACTTAAAGATTGACACTGACTCCCCGAATACTATGAGCGTGGAAACTAACAAATAACTATTCTGCAGCGTGTACAAGACTTAGACGTAGGCCGTGTTCTCATACGGCCACTTTTTCGGTAATTCCAGGTATATCGGCTAGCGTTCTCAATGAACTGGCTCTTGTACCGAAACAAATACGTCATTTATTTCGAAATTGAATCCCACAAAATCGACGGGTTATCTGTATTTCTTCTCTATGTGAACGCAGCCTATTTCGTCAAAGTCTGGCAGGTAGCGTTAACGTCAGCATTTGTAGTACTGTCTGCTAGGTATCGCGCTACGGTCATCATGTTATCTCGCTGTCCACCAGGTAGCGCTGCCGTCTAGTCCGGAACTATCTTCCAGCAGTGTGAATGCAAACCGATATATCGGCTATATATTAACCTACATAGTACATGAAATAGTTGAACAGGATTAGGCAATGAGAAAGTGGCCTTAGATTATTGTGAGGACATTACTAATCAGATGGGGGAATACAGTTTTAGATATGCCCCCTCACCCATCTCTATCTAAGCTCCCCTTACACCCCACCCATGTTGCGATCGATCGATCCCACAACTCCCCGAGTCTCAATTTCCAGAAAATTATACATATAAGCTGTTGAATATTTTGAAACTAATTTGACTGGGCGCTGTTGTTGCCTATGCAATATTTATTAAATAGTAAAGGCATACAATTCGTACAACACCGCTTTAGTGCTATGTGTTCGTGCCGTACTTAATTACGTCATTTGTGACGTCATTGATTACGACATCATCTTACACGTCACGTAGTTGATTATGACGTCATATCATTGATGGCTAAACTGGAATGGTCCTTTAAATCAGCCTGTGCTAATTGTCCAGTCAATCATGCTTAAGCAACCATCTGTCTTTTAGAGTGTTTGAACAACTACATTTCCTCATGCACAATACATAGTTGATATATTTAGAAATAACATTCAGGCTATCACAATTAGGACCTCTTGTACGATGTGTATTTTTATGATCAGATATTGTTGTGAAAGACAAATGACTCATGGGCGTCTGTGGGATGGTCAAGCGAAATAAGTGTTCAGCCCGTGCCCTGGCTGGGCTGGCAAAGAGAATAGCATGCCACCATTGTAATGTGTGACACAAATGTCCTTTCTCTCGGCTCATATATGTAGGTTTTCGCTCTAGAAAAGATGTATTTTGAGAGCATCTAAACTTCACAATTTTTCAGGAGAAGTACCCCATGAGTCTTTATGGTGGAAGCGGAAACCCCATGCTGGAATCCCTGAAATCGATCACGTGGACGCTCATCGATTGACTGCATGTAAATGTGTGTATGTCACCTAATTATCCATGTTGAGTAAAGCCAGATTGTTTTGACGCAAAATTATAGAATGGACGGCCAGCTGCGTGCCATTGCAAATCCCAACGTTCACTGTTCTGACTTGTGACCATACTCCCACACTCCTTATCCCATAGGGGTGGAGCCAAATGTTCTCTTGCACGCCACAATCATATGGGTATCTTACATACGGAACTCGGTTGAGCCAAGTGTAAATGGATAACTTACATACGAAATTCCGTTAAATTCCGTTCAACTATTTCTAAGGTGTTGCATCACAACGATTTCTGCGCAGACTGATGGGCGGGACTACATAATACCCACATTTCTTCGAGAAGCGTGGGGATAAATATAATAGTCAGTCAAATGCTGATGTTATCGTATTTCAGGAATACTTGCGATGCCAAGTGCTCCAAAAGTACACATTTTATTGAAAACGGGAATTATCGAGGTTCCAGTCAAGTTAGTTTCAAAGAGCTAAAGGTAATTTATTAAATTGTAGATGAGGTTTCGAATTCCGCTTTTCAGGTTGAAAATCATTATATTACAGCTCTTCACTGCTAAGCAGACAATATCAGCTAAGCCATAAACAGACGGACAAACATGTGTTATATTACAGGAAGTAGGGAAATCAATAAAGCAATTCTGCATTTAATCTATGGGAAAGAAGCAGCTTTGCAGACATGTGTTATTATAGGATATCGGTGTGGTGGGTTGGTGCAGTTGTCGATTAGAATGTTTAACGGGCATCATTACACACTAACCGATATATTCTTCTGTGTGTTCGTTAATGCTGCAATTTGCTTTCTGAATCCTGCTTTCCCAAATATGTTTCATAAATTGCAAGATAATGGTTTCCAACCAGTTTTTGCTAAGCTCCGCCTACTTCTAGCTAAGCTCCACGCACACCCGCTGGCGTTAGGATTAATCGATCCCTGATCTCTCTGAATATTAATTTTCAGAAAACTATACAGATAAACTGTTAAATATTTTCAAACTAATTTGACTAGGTGCTGTTGCTGCCTATGGCAGCAACAGCGCCAAGTCAAATTAATCTCAAAATATTCAACAAGAATCTTTAATAAATAGTAAAGACATACATTTCTTACAACAACGCATAGTCCGTCTTCAATTATGCGTTCGTCACGTACTTATCTACGTCATTCATGACGTCGTAATCACGTCATTGGTTGTGATGTCATTCTACACGTCACGTAGTTAATTATGACGTCATATGATGGATGGATAAAGTGGAAAGGTCTGTTAGTTGACCCTTAGCGCAGTCGTATTCATTGTGGGTGGTTTTTTTTGCAGATGTGGCCTCTACATTCAATATGACAAGGTATTTTTGGAAATAATTCCCTTATAGCAAACAGTATCTGTCGTGTCAGTTACTTCACTATTGGAAATTGTACTGCAACAGAAGCCGGCGTAATAAAAGAGAGAAAACAGACGCGAGCACTCCATCTTAATACCAAGGTTAAATATTAGGAACACATTTAGTTGAGTTACTGGGGAAATGTAATTTGAAGCGGAAGAACAATTGTGAGATAGTGTAAGATCAATCCATTATCACCTCGCGCCTCTAGATTCCGCGACGGTATTGCTCAGGTTATTACGGATTCAACTGTTCCGCAGATAGTGTACATTAAGACGATATTCTGGCAGATAATATGCCGACACGATTGGGCACATAATGCTACCAGTTGACATTCTCACTACCTTAGGACCAAGGTCAGATTGAATCTTGCATGACTTTAGAGTTGGATATGAGTAGTACTCATTGTGTACACGTTGTGTATACTACTCTGTGATAATAGTGAAAATGTTGCTTAAATCTGCTATACAATAAGAGAATGAACTGTCAATATGAAGGCTTTTATGAAGAATATGTATACTTTTAACAAGAGAATTTGTATTCCTTCCACAGAATGCTGCCATTATATGTAAAAATGGAACTTTCCAGTTTGTTCATCCATCATATGACGTCATAATCGACGACGTGGCGAGTAGGCTGACGTCATAATCAATGGTTAGGTTCATCACTAACGCTTAATTGTTGACGAACTAAGCGTTGTTGAACGAATTGTATGCGTTTACTATTTAATAAACATGCTGTTGAATATTTTGAAACTAATTTGACTGGGCGCTTACCGATATAGTTTTCTGGAAATTGATAGTCAGTGAGTTCAGGGATTGCTCGATCGTAAACTGGGCGAAGTATGGGTGGAGCTTAGCTATAGAAGATGGGGGCATGGCTAAAACTGGATTCCTCCATTGGTGTTCACATTAACCATTGTAACAATAACAACAAAAACTACTACAACTACTACAACAACAACAACAACAACAACAACAACAACAACAACAATAATAATAATAATAATAATAATAACGATAACGACAACGACAATGACAACAACAGCAACTATTACTACTACTACTACTACTACTACTACTACTACTACTACTACTACTACTACTACTACTACTACTACAACAACAACTACTACTACTACTACTACTACTACTACTACAACCACAACTTTCAAAAACAACTTTCAAAAACAACAATTGTATCTAGATAACCGATGGGCGAATATATGTAACAGTGCCTGCATCACCGAATGATTAAATCACAACGAACGTTTGGGAATTTGAGAGAAAACTAGTGCCGCTATGAACATCATATTTAATATCCCATGACGAGCTCCGTCAGCTATATGTAAACCGTTTTCATGATCTTGGCATCGAGAAAGAATGTAATAAGGCTCGTTTCAAGGAATAGGTCCTTGAATATTTTCCGACAGCTCAGGAGTAAAGTGATGGAAAGAATGTGGTTATTGTTTTCGAAAATGGAATGCATCAGATGATAAGACAAGCATTAAAGTGTGATTATGAGCGGGATGGCGCGATTCTTACAAAAGCTGCTAAAATCATACGTGAAGACATCTTCAAGACTGATGGATTTCAATTTGATGCTTCATTCTCATTAATGCCAATAAAACCTTGTGCCTCCTACCCTCACGACCTTATTATCTATGCTGTTAAATGGACCTGATATAAGGCATCAGGACTCAAGAGATTCTCAAAAGTGTCTTACTATTTCACAGACCATCTCCAATATGCACAAACTGATTCACTCCTGTTCAATTGTACGAAGAAAGCACCCACTGCTACTAAATCACGTCACTCTGCGAGCAATGAACCACCGCTGCCTTTGTACATCGGTATGAAAGTTTATTCACATACTAGATCCAAGAATCTGATCACACTACCGTATGATTTGAGTCTCAATGTAAATTATGACAGAATTTTGGAGCTTGATAGTCAGTTGGCAACTGCAGTATGTCAGCATATTCAAAAGGAAGGTGTTATTTGTCCTTCTCAATTACGTTATGGCCTGTTTACAGTGGGTGCCCTGGACAATTTGGATCACAATCCCTCAAGTACTACAGTCAAAGGGTCATTTCATGGCACGGGCATTAGCCTCTTTCAATCTCATATATAATATGGGACGGTGCCGAGAGACAATTACACTTCCTTCTGCAAAGACAAAGAAGTGGCATTCTCTACCTGCGAGTTGTACTACAGTGCCAGCTGTTACTCTGAAGGAGGACACAGTAGAAGTGCTTTAATATGTATCGTAGAGACTCCATTCACTAAGCTATATGTTGATGCTGAACAATTCAAGCTGCTTGAGCGCTTCACAGTTTCTTATATGACCAGCCATCTGAACTGTGTTAATGAGGCACGCAGAGAGAGATTTTATCAGAAAAGAAAAGCACAGGAAACCATTCCACTAACTCAAGTTGCGTTACTGCAACATGCGAATCGTGCTGCTTACCAGGCAGGAATCTGGGTGACCTCTATCCTGCCACAATAAGAAGTACTATTACCTGAAGGATGCGGATGGACAATTGACAAAGAAATTCATTCATGGCTCCCAGTGTGGATAACGATTCCAGTTGCTTCCAAAGCTTGTAGAGAGTTGGTTAAATGTGGTTGTAAAGGCAAAACTGGCTGTGGTGTCAGATGTGCTTGCAAGAAAGCCCATTGATGCACAGAGATGTACAAGTGCAATTGCTCCAAATAAACACACACTAAAATTAAGATTGGCATTGCTATCCACATTTATGTGTAGCGCTTGCGATTGCTAGAACACATTTGATGCAATAACAATAACCATTTTCTTACAGTACATCTTCTAACTAAGCTGCCATTAGTTGAATATTTGGTCGAAATGGCAATATTAAGATGCAAAATGTATCAAAATGGTGCATGTTGTGATTTCTACATAAATAACTGAACATCTGGTGATTTGATTTTTTTAGATTACACACATGCCTGTACTCCATTCACTTTTCCAGTTTTCCCTATTATTGCCATATATAAAATGAAAATGTCACGTGACAACCGCCAATATTGTCCGAGTTGATGGATCCTAGCAAAAAAGTAATTGGTAGGACCTAGCAAAGTATCACAAAAAGTGTCGTGCTTTTGTCCAGTCTGTCTCCTTCTTTTCATTAAGCTGCCGTACTAATTGCACATCCAATCATGTTTAAGCAACTTTGTGTCTTTTGGAGCCAAAATTTGGCGATTCTTTAAGACAGATGGTCGTATTCGGAAATAAGGACAATCATGTTGTCGCATAATTCTCCAGGGAAGAGGGTGATGGATCCGTCCCAGATCCAATCCCAGTTTGACCACCCTGGTCATTCATTAACTATATGTGAGAGTGTGGACATGTATGTTACCGATGTTGAGTAGAGCGACATTTATTTTTTTAAATTATGATCGTATATCAAATGCCAATGTCACTCCAAAGCCCCGCCCACTTTGTACGCATGCGAATCGATTTTAACACTGAGCATTGAATTCCAAGGTTACTGGATACAGGCAAGTTGTTGAATACTATGAAACTAATTTGACTGAGGTCTGGGATAACTATTGCATCAACATCTCCCAGTCAAATTAAGTTCAAAATATTCAATAGATTATTTATTCGCCAAGACTACAATTCAAACACTTTTCTGACGGGCCTTTGTTCACTTTGACCGACGTCATTTGATTGTCAGTTATCAAGTGACGTAGTTCGATTATGAAATTTGAGTGACAGATCGGATCCGTCCATTACCTAAGATATTAACAGTTTACTTTATCACTGCGCGCAATGTCTGAAAATGGAACATGAGAGTGCAAGATGATGGTTCAGTGGTGCAGCTGTTAAGCGATTATCAACAGTCACAATAGCCCCAAAAGACCACGACTTAGACCGGGACGTCGTCATCTAAATTATGCATGCCAATGTCTGAATCTCGCTAGTATTGTAATGTTTATGGCACATATGGGAGCCATGGCGTGATCGTAAATGTCAATTTAATGTAGATTTTCTATTGCTTTGAATAGACCTTTCCAGGTTTAGCCATGCCCCGCCTATCCATATCTAAGCTCCAACCACATCACGCTCGCATTGGGATCTATCGATCTCTGAACTCACCGACTCTACATTTCCAGAACCCTATGTAGGTAAGCCGTTGAATATTTTGAAACCAATTCGACTGGGCGCTGTTGCTGCCGATGGCAGCAACAGCGCCCAGTCAAATTAGTTTCAAAATATTCAACAGTGTGTTTATTAAATAGCAAAGACATATACAATTCGTACAACATGTCGGACTATTGAGCATTAAAGACGGACTATTTCGAAATCATTCATGACGTCATAATTATGACGTCAGCATACACGTCACTTAGTTGATTATGACGTCTTATAATGGACGGATAAACTGGAAAGTGAATTGCATGACTGTTGACTGACTGGTGTCTTTGTAACGCGGTCGGATGTTAGTGGCGCAGGAATATTTATGTAACGAACATGCTTAGAATGGGTGCTAGCAGGCTCGTCATTGCATGGGCTAAGTATGAATGCTATTAAATGCGTGCATAGCCGAATTTGCATATGATAAATTGTTTAAAACAATCCTCGGAGTAGTCCTAGCTTATAGATATAAGAGTATTTGCCCAAGGAGCCAATATATATCAGGGCATTATTGATTATTTGTCATTCATAAGCCAGTATGGTTAAATCACTGATCGATGCTAGAACTAGATATAATTCTAATTTTCTAAAAGGAGAGAAACATCTCGGGGTGGGGGGGGGAAGTTAAGACTAAAGAAAGCAAGATCAATCAGAGCGTTCAGACGTTGCCCTTTCCACCTTTTCAAAATGCAAAGATTCTCTTAATTCTTTAAAACCTTACAAACGCATATGGTGAATTGTTAAAATCCGGAATATGGCCTGTAATCCGGATCCGTGTTTTAAAGGCAACTTGGATCGGTGGTTTCCAAAAAATCAATAGAACTATAATTTTATCCCGATCCACGTGCAGCTTTCTATAATCCGAATCGCGATCAAAGTCAGGAAAATTCTACTTTATGTTAACAACCTTTATTGCATTACAATATGATCCGAATCCGATTTGTGGTTTCTGAGATACAGTTGTGGACAGACAGACAGACAGACTCACATAGAAAACGCCAATGCAATGGGCCTTTCCAATTTGTCCATCCATCAATGCATAAGCAACTACGATGATATCATAATCATGACGTCGTGAATGACGTAGATAAGTACGTCGTGAACGCATACTTGAAGACTAAGCGTTTCTGTACGAATTGTATGTCGTTACTATTTAGTAAATATTGCCATATAGGCAGCAACAGCACACAGTTAAATTAGTTTCAAAATATTCAGCAGATTACCTATATAGTTTTCTGGAAATTGATAGTCATGGAGTTCAGGGATTGATCGATCTCAGCACGAGCGCAGTGTGGGTGGAGCTTAACTATGGATGAGTGGGGAATAGCTAAATCTGGAAAGGTCCTTACTATCTTCCCTTTAGTTGTCGCAGCGTCGGGGTCGATCGGTATATAGTTAGGTTGAACCCAAGCTCAACCCGAAAAACCGAATTTCGGTTTCGCTTTAGCCAATACTGATTACTCTTTTTAAATTATAAATATTGCTGCTAAGTCGGCCTCTGCAGTGGTCTTCAGAACTTCAATTTGCAGACCTAAAGAATCCTACTTTTGAAATTTTACCACTGAAATGACTGGCTAGATAAGGAAACAAGACATTCCAGCGGTAAATTTTCAAGAATAATCTTCCTTAGTCTGCAAATTGACATTTTCCATGAGAAATTATAATTGTATTAACCAAATGTGTCTAATAAATGGTTAAAACGCACGCAGACCATTTGAACATATAACAGTCACCATTTCTATTATTTTCTATTACCGGTTAATTGCGTATGATGAATGACACTCTCTCTGTAAACTTTCCAATATTTTGAAACTAATGTGACTGCAAGATGGTGCTGTTGTGTGTAGCACCAAATCCCAGTCAAATTAGTTTCGAAATATTTAATCATATGTGATAATATTTATAAAATTGTAAATGCATGACTTTCTATTGGTCTTTCGTATTCAGCGTTAACGTAATCTAATTGGGTATAAAATGTTTTCGTTCTTTAATTCTTGTGCACATGATTGACACTTGTTCGGCGTGTAATGTATCCTGTTTAAAGGGTTAGAAACGCATGAGTCTCATGATCTGTGGATAATTTATTTATAACAATTCCGTAAAAACTTCCTGAGGTATGGCGTTATTCACGATTAACTCTCTATTGAGAACACGGCCTTAGAATAATTGTTCAAAACCACTGCTGATCTAAACAGGTAGTCCACGTCGAGAGTTCCAACTTATGAGGAATTTTTAAATTGTCACAATTCAGATATAAAATAAACAGGTTTATTGGCGCTGTATGTCTGAGCTAAAGGACGTGTTCTCACTGGAGAGTCAACCAGGAATAAGGCCATACCACAGTATTGCGCTCCGCTGGTTAGGTCTCTAGTGAGAACACGGCCTAACTAACGCGCCTCATGTGTAGATAAGTATTTAAAGATGCATATTCACAGTAGAATGGTTCAAAATAAATTGGTTAAAATTGTACACTTTTAGAGGCTTAAATTGTGTGTCTAAATGTAATGTAACGAAGTAAATCTTAGCATATAATGATTTTATTACCTATAAATTAATATAATTTTTTTAAGTTGTCAACTTGAATTAGAGGCACGGGCCCATAGTTCAAATTCTCAACTAAACCTACGAAATTTATTTATATGGAATGAAATCATCATATGTTAATATTTATTTCATTTCATTACATTGAAATGCACAATTTTAGCTTCTAAAAGTATATAATTTCAACAATTTTACTTTCAAGCATTCTGGTGTGAATATGTACCTTTAAAGCTAAGCTTACAGGGCCCAACAACCCTACTCCCCTTGTAACTGAGCAAAATCATCTTTACCGGGATGTTTAACCAATGTAAATGATGCAACTCGATGACCGCTTGTCACCAGACTGCTAAAATGAGAGCAATTAATTCAAGGTTGTTGTTGTCCGTGACACCAACAGTTTTCAACGAGCAGGCTAAAAATAATAACCCATTATTTAACTGATTAAAAAAAATTAAGGTAGTATCCTGGTGTTCGACTTGTGATGATTAAACAAGTGATAAACCTAGTGCATTAGAATTAATCGATTGTAAATGGAACATATTATTGTTAGTTCGTAAGAACGTAGATTTTAACAGTCGTGAGGGTGTATTTTGGGTCAAGAGTTCCCGATAACACACTTACACTTGCTACATGTTTATAGAAAAAAAATATAACATAGGCCTACAATAATTGTACACATTCATCCTTGGCCCCACCCACTCCAGAAAACGATATACAGTTAAAACCTGTTTGAAAATTGATATCCTCACCGGTTTGGCATTATGCCATACCGGGCAGCCTTAGTTGAACCTAGGTTGAACCGGTATCACTAGTTTAATTGTTGTTAGTCAATAATTTAATTACCCACACGTTTTACAACTACGTCGGCGAAGTTGTAATCGCCCCGTCCGTCCGACCGCCCGACCGTCAGTTCATATGTTCGTTCGACCGTCCATCCACCCCATCTCCGTCTGCCCGTCACGCTATCGTCTTCAAAAACATTGGAGGGAATTCAACCAAATTTGGGATGTGAGTTGCCCATATGATTACGGTTTGCAACACGCCATTTACATTTTGGCTCCACATCATGGGGAGGATGTGAGGGGCCAAAAGATAAAAAAAACGACTACAACGCAACTCCTCTGAAACCCTTTGACCAAATTCAACCAAATTTGACAGGTGGCTTACTCATATGATTGCAGAATGTCAGACCCTATTTACATTTGAGTATGCCCCAAGGAGGTGGTGGGGTTCAAAACGTCAAAGCGGTGAACATGGGAATTTGCGATGGCGCGTCGTCGGCCGTTCAATCTAGTTTAATTTGTTATAATTTATAAATGGTTTCAGTTAGGAACCAGCTGTTGGTGTACACATTGTGATTAGATATATTTACATGCCTATCATCACGGTACTGCAGAAATAGACCTGTCAAGTTTATCAATCCATCATATGAGATCATAATCAACTACGTGACATGCAGGATGACGTCATAATCATAGAGGATAAGTACGCCCTGCATGCAAAATTGGTGACGAAATAAGAGTTGTTATACGAATTGTATGTCAATACTATTTAAGAAAGATGCTGTTGAATATTTTGAAACTAATTTGAATGGGCGCTGTTGCTGGCATAGGCAGTAACAGCACCCAGTCACATTAGTTTCACAATTTTCAACAGCTTACCTCTATAGTTTTCTGGAAATTGATAGGCATTGAGGTCAGGGATCGCACGATCACCGACCGAAGTGTGAGTGGAGCTTACTTAGAGATTGGTGGGGAATAGCTACACCGGAAGAGGTACATTGAGACCACAATCCAATTGATTAATCCACTTCTCGCTATGCTCCACCCGTTTCCAGCTAAGTCCCGCCAACCGGCAAGCGGCTTTGCCCGTCTTGGGATTGATAGAATCGTGAATTTTCAGAATCCCAATATCAAGGTAAGTTTGCGGGTAAGCGGTTGAATATTTTGAAACTAATTTGACTGGGTGCTGTTGCTACCTATGCCATTTTCAACGGCTCATTTATGATAAGTTAGGATACCTTAGACCTGCCTAATGAAGGTGACGATGCCATCACTACTATGGCACATGGTACATCCAAGTGGCTACTATTGCTGGAATTCATTTTGGGACGCCATCAATACGCTTAAATACATGTGACAACAAGCAAAACTAGATTACGCTTACTGAAGTAACTGTAAATCTGCGATGTCTGGCCATGAAGAAATCGTATACGGTCTCTTCTTACATGACCATTGAAAATGTCTGGGCAAGTGGAGTTGATTTCTGGCAAAAACAAAAACTAGTAACTTTGACAACTAAGGAGTGACCTTGACCTTGAAGTCGGATCACTCCGAAACTATCACCATTGGATCTGACATGCGTGATATACGCGTAGTAAAGTTTTCATGAAAACCAAGGAAAAAGCCCTGAAGGGTCAAATAACCGAGAAATCTGCAATGTTTGTTTAGGGTGCCTTGGATTCAAAATTTAACATTTCATTCAATCTAAGTGTCTCAAGCATATTGTATGAGTAATGGGATGTAATCTATGCTAAAAACGAAAACTTGTATCGTGTGTCTCGACTGGATGACCGTGACCTTGAGGTCGGATACCTCCAAAAGCATCACCATTGGATCAAGCATGCGTGATATAGTTGTGAAAATCAAGGAAAATAACAGAGAAATCTGAAAAGTTAGGTGGGGTCTAGAAACTAAACATTTCACTCAATCTAACAATCTCAATCAGCTTGTATGGGTAAAAGGACGTGATCTATGCCTTCTCCGATGAAGAGGAGTTCACTTCTGCTAATAACGAACACTATTAATTTTGATGCCCAAGGGGTACTCTTCCACTTGAGCATGTGCCCGCTAGATCAATCAACCCCTTAAGGCCCCATATGGTAACATCCTGACCAAGTATGGTTGTTATTGATCAAAACTCTATGCGTAGTCACAGTTCAAAGATCCATCCTGATAATCCCATTCATTCCCTATGGACCCATTTTCCATGCATTGGTGTCAAAGGTCAAAGGTCCAGTTGATCTTTTAGGTTGGTAAACATCTTCAGGATCCCAAGTGTAACATCCTCACCAAGTATAGTAGTCATTCGATCAGATCAAAACTCTAGGTGTAGTAGCAGTTTAAAGGTTAATACTGAAAATCCCATACATATATGATTTAAATAATGCACTATTACTGACTAGGTAGCAGAAGTTGGCCAAGGTTGGAGTTGATCGGATGAAACCTGGAGGAGATGCGGTCAGAAGGTTTTGACGAAGAATAAGAACGAAAGAAAGAAAGAAGAATAAGGAAGAAAGATTCTGAGTGATTTTAATAATCCGCGATTGCATCGCAGATAAATAAATCCAGTTCCCTATACAGAAATACATGTTTACAGGATGAAACTAACATGCCATATTTTAGGCAAATATAATAAAAGGACGGAGCGATACGAATTTTGATACCTTTCTCCCTTCGCTATAATTCTAGATTAAAGCGATTCAATGTTGGATGTTAAAGCAGGATAGGGGTGAGTTGCTAAATGTGAGTTAGAATAATCGATATCCGTTTGTAAGCAAAGGATGAATTCAATTTATGGATCAATCATATAACGTCATAATCAACAACGTAACATGTAGGCTGACGGCATAACTAATTGCGTTGCGTTGAATATTTTGAAACTAATTTGACTGGGTGCTGTTGTTGCCATAGGCAGCAACATCACCCACTCAAATTAGTTTCAAAACGTTCTTCACGTTACCTGCATAGTTTGCTGGAAATTGAGATTCAGAACGTCCATGGATCGATCGATGCCAAGACCAACAAAGATTGGGCGGAGCTAGCTAGAGATGGGCGGGGTATAGCTAAAACAGGATTTATCCATTGAGCGTGAGTCCAAATCTGATTAGTTCTGGCTGCGCACATGTTCCGTATACTGCTATTTCCGGGTCCAATATGTAAAGATGGTTTCTCTGATCATTGCATAGTTAGTTGAGGTTACAACGCTGAAGAAGCGGTTACAAACACATATATAACAACCGATCGGTTCAAGAGGACATGGCAATAAAATACTATAGAATTACGTCATGTGGAATAATCCATTTAATATCAGGCACAGTAATACAAATTGCTCACCTGTTTCTTGCGGTCCAGTTGTTTCAAGATGGTCACTCCACCTTCCATAACATGTTTCATGATGGGCTCGTCTGCGTCAACGCTATTGTCGCTTTCAGCTCTGTGCATAGCACTCAGCAAGTCTGCGGAGAAATCGAAGAAGAATAAGAAATACACATTTCAAGCAGACGACGCTGACGACGCAGACGACATACTCATTAACATTCTAGCCCCTTTATGTGTAATATTCCAGAAATAATTTGATTGACAGTTTCTACTGCTATAAGCAGCACCGTTTTTCAGAATCAACTTTTTTCACACCTATTCAGAAATTATGCAGTATATGACATGCACTGTGCTACATGTTTAAAACTTTCCATTCCAGGAATGTGATGGTTAACCTTACACAGACTGTAGAGACTAGTGAGGAAATAATCAAGTCACACCGCCTCTCCTGGGAAAATCTAATTCTAAAAACCGCTGTACAGTTCCAGGACCGAAGTAATAAAAATTGCAAATGAGATTTCAAATTCTTTGAGTTTCCTCCAAATGTTGTTATTTCGCATTCAGCTACTTTAAGTTTACGGATCGATTTTTGCTAAATATAATTTCCGGTACGAAGCGCGCGTTTCGATCCCGCGTTCTCTACTTAATATATTAATCCTGTCACCCATGAAATACTAGTGTTTCAATAGACCTTTCCAGTTTTAGCTATGCCCCGTCCATCTCTAGCTTAGCTCCACCACGCTCGTGTTAGGATCAACTCCCTGACTATCACTTTCCAGCAAACTATACAGGTAAGCTGTCGAATATTTTGAAACTAATTTGTCTGAGTGCTGTTGCTGTCTATGGTGCCAAACTATCCAACAGCATTTTTATGAAATAGTAAAAATATACAATTCGTACAACAACGCTTTAGCCCGTAACAAATTACGCGTTCGTGACGAAGTTATATACGACATTAATGCCCATCATTGATTATGACGTCATCATACACGTCACGTAGATGATTATGACGTCATGCGATGGATGGATAAACTGGAAAGGTCCATTTCAAGACAACTATAGGCTACATGAAAGAGGTTGAACAGAGGCCACAACAGCTCCGAGTCAGCTTCAAAATGTTCAACAGCATATTCCTCGTATCAGACAGAATTTGTTGTTTCAAGTATATGAGGGTTAAATCGATAACCGTCTGACAGCTACAAGGCACCAAACCAACATTTCAATGGGCAATAACTCTGGACCTGCTGAATATTTTGAAAACAATTTGACTGAAATTTGTTGGTGGTTTAATCACCAACAACTTTCAGTCAAATTGTTTTCAAAATATTCAGCAAATCCAGAGGTAACTAACCACCGTGGAAAGTGTAGTCTGCAGAAATTCAGCAGGTAGACTGCTAAAGCCTCGCGACATCCGTGGTGACACAAACACTTTGCTAAAATGGTTGAATTAAATGTTTATATAATCAATCAGAGCGTAGTCGGTATGTCCTATGTAATACACCGATGCGCCACTATACTAGCACGGCCAGAGATAATCAAATCTGTCCCTCACCCATCCCGAACGAAGAGACCTCTATAAGTGCATATTGATACAAAAGATAGATCTTTTAACGCTCTACTCCTAACATACAAAAACGACTTTGTATAACGCAAGCAAGATTTCGCTGAAAATTTTCAAACTTGACTTGGAGATGCCTAATGTGGTAACAGGTTTCAGTTAAATCAGCATCACAATATTCAACAGCTTTCGTGTATAGTTCTCTTGAAATGGATGAGTACCGGTTTAGCTATGCCCCGCCCATCTCTAGTTAATCTCCACCCCACTTAGCCCGTGTTCGGATCGATCGATCCCGACCTCCTTGACTATCGATTGCCAATAAACTATACAGAAACGCCGTTGGATATTTTGAAACTAATTTGAATAGGTCTCAATAGCACAAAGTCAAACTAGTTTCAAAATATTCAACATAATGTTTATTAGATAGTAACGACAACAAAGTTAAGTCCGTCATGCATCAAGCGTTCGTGACGAACTTCGCTATGTCATTCATGACGTAGGCTAATAGATTATGGAGTCATCCTACAGGCTACGTTGTTAATTATGATGGCATGTGATTGATGGATAAACTGGAATCCTCTATTGATGCACTGAGATTTCAAGTTAAAACAGGTATGCGAAACGTCCGTCATCTAGATAATCGCAAGATGCATTTATTTCCAATTCCATCACAACGGTTTTAAAATATTTGTAACGCTTTGAAATTGTGTGCATACTTGCTTGTCATGACGATCGATGTTGGCCGATCGTTAAAATCAAATAAAATATCAGAATTAATTTTCATATAAGACAGCGATAAACGATAAATGTGAATGTAGTAAAACAGTTCCCGGTAGAATTATATATATTTAAATGACGTATTTATAGAAAACATTAAACAAGTTTTGTAAATCCGAACAAATACAAGAAACATATATTATCACGGAAATATAAACCGCTTCCACATTTACCATTTTTATTCTCTGGGAAAATATGCTAAATAATTTACATTTTTATCTTTTTATTCTGTGCTAGTAATCGTTAACGTTTATCGATCGAACACCGAGGAAATACTATTGGCATCATTTCCCCCTTGTTACGACGAATAAACGACCGCGTTCGGAAAAATATATGTGATGATTTTAGATCTGAAAAGCATAGAATTCGATCTGAGATAATAGCCCCATAAACATCGGAATTCATTTCTAACTATGCCCTGCCCATTTCTAGCTAAGCTCTGCCCAGGTTTTGCGCGTGTTGAGATCTATTTGTAGGCCTATACTATGTACCCTGAATTCCCGGAATCCCAATTGCAAGGTAACTATATAGGTAAGCCACTGAATAATTCGAAACTAATTTGACTAGGGGATATTGCTGTCTATGGTAACAACAACCCCCAGTCAAATTAGTTTGACAGTATTCAACGCGATGTTTTATTAAATTCTGAATGCATCAAAAACATAAAATTCGTACTCTTAGCGGACTTTGTAATGATCAGGACGGAACTAGATACGTCACTCATTATGCATTATGATTATGACGTCAGCCTACCTGTAACGAAATGGATCTTTCCAGTTTTTGCTATGCCCCGTCCACCTCGAGCTAAGCTCCACACACACTTCGCCGTGTTGGGATTGATCGATCCGCGAATGCCCTAGCTCTCAATTTCCGGAAAACTCTACAGCGCCCAGTCAAATTGGTTTCAAAATATTCAACAGAATATTTCTTAAATAGTAAAGACAGGTATAACAACGCATAATCCATCTTCAAATATGCGTTCGTGACGTACTCATCTACGCAATTCATGACGTCATGATGACGTCATTCATTATGATGTCATTCTACACGCCACGTAGTTGATTATGACGTCATATGATGGGTGGATAAAGTGGAAAGGTCTATTGACTATGGCGGTATGAACTTTAGTCACAGATCGGATCCCTCCAACGGCTGTTCGACCCGTGCTAGATGGGTGTGAAATGGTGCAGAGGTGATTTTTTCTTTTATCTGATCATGTATTTGTAGACATAGTTCTAGATACAGATTCTTCCAATCAGATGCCTGAGTGATATTTGAATAAGAAGGCCTACATATGATGAATAGAAAGTTTGAACAATGGCTTAAATGAAGAGGATGGAATAGACTTTACCTTCCATAAATAGCTGCTCAAATATCGCCTACTACTATGCGTTAGATGCTGTCATACTTATTAATCTCTATATTTGTCCGCTGAAAATTAAGGTGGCTGAATATCTTGAATGAATGTTACTGAAAGGTGTTGCCGCGATGAAGTTCATTCAGATTGGTTTCAAAATATTCACCAGATTCATGCAAATGAAAGGAACCCTCCATATCAAACCAAAGGTGTACGCGCATTTGCGTCGATCGTTATGGGTGGGTGGGTGGGTGGGTTGGGGTGGGGTGGGGTGGGGTGGGGTGGGGTGGGGTGGGGTGGGTGGGGTGGGGTGGGGTGGGGTGGGGTGGAAATATAATAGGTGGAAACTACGTTAATATCGAGAACGGTAGTAGTATAACGACAATCTTTGAAATTATCCATTTCACTGACTGAATATTGAAATGTAACCGACAGATAACACTATGATAGCGAGAAAGATGTTACGACGTGAAGTGCCCCGTTATTGGCATATTGGTGAGACATGGTTCGGAAAAAATCTCCAAATGCCACATTATTCTTTTGCACGCATTGAATATATTATTCAAGACAGCCGTGATCGAACTAATGTAATCATCCACACATGTGCAATCGAATTCTCGCGAGGGATGGCATGTAGGAGATATGAGGCACGTGCAAGAGGCATACCCTATATACAGAGATACTACAGAGAATTGATTGGATTTTAAGCGGCTATATTGACAGGAGGTATTTTATGCTTTGCTGAGACCCCGATTGTATATGAATGATATAACACCGTCAGTGATATGGATAACGGAACCGAAGGACAAGTAACAGACACATTGTCTTGTAGGTGGGGCTTAGAATATACCTTCCGTATCCTCTGCGTGTCGTAAGAGGCGACTAAAGGAGGTAGGTAAGAGTGAGGTAACCCTGACAGAAACTTCGAGTGCTGAAGACGGAGGTTCCAGGCCGCACGGCGCACTCTAATAAACCATGGATCCACGCACTTAACGCTTATGATCATGTCGATAGTCACTTACAGGACTGGCGGTATGATCAGCGAACGAAAAGAAGAAGAAGACACATTGTAACCGAGGTAACATGATGTCAAGCAGCAGCCACAGTGTTACCTAGAAAACAAAATGTCAGGCTGCAAACACATCGTAACATATGCAGCAATATGACAAGTAGCAGATACATCGTAGTCTCTAAAGGCCAGTTTTGACTGGTCCCCAGTGTGGGCTTACAGCCTTAACAGCTACCAATGTTTTGAAAAAGTTATTAGTGCAAGATACAAAACCTTTTAAATCTAGATGGGTTGGGATCCGCGTGTTCAATCCCATTGTCTTTCCGCATAGCACACATCCTATATAGGCCACAGTGTGGTATGATATGTCATGATATGATGTGGTACGGTATTGTATAGCAACATCGTGACCAGCCCATTTAAACGGAAGTTTAAAGAGGCCATAGAAGTCTACACACATCAACCAACCATGAACCGAGACGAGGGCTACCAGCAGTCTACCCGTCCATACCGTGACGTGACTCCACAAGAACTGACCAGAGTGACGTTGCCAGCGACCGTAAGTTAGTGCTGAAGAGTGACCGAGATGGTCACGAAAGCTAAACTCAGACAATGTCTACATCCCAGAGAGGTAACTAATTTTCCTTTATTATGAATCATCCTGGGATCGGGACCAACATTTTCGGAAATAACAAACTTCTTGCTAGAACAAGATGCCTATGATATTACCCAATGGGGAAACAATAATGATATAGCCTCAGGACTTCAACCCGAAATCAGAACAGCAAGCACTACTGATTGCATATGCATCTTTGTAATAATTATGCTGTTAAATGGCTGTACCATGACGTACGCCATTGCGCTTGATATGTCAATAAACGGATTGATTGTATTAACAATTTCATGACGAAGCCGGCCAAAACAATCTTCTGTGGTCATCGGTCTTGAGAAATCTACTTTCGCAGGCCAACAGAATACCATTTTTGAAAATTTACCATTAAAATATCAGGCTCCAGTCATTTTAGTGGCATATATGTCTTAAAAATAATATTCTCTTGGCCTGCAAATGTACATTTAATAAGTAAATATTTTAATTTCGTTGAACAAATTTAGCCATTGATGGGTTAAAGGATAGACACATGGTTCGTATTACACACACTTATATGTATATGTTTAAATGCTCATTTTTGGAATCATTGAATAAAACAAAATACTTTGTTTGATAAAATTAAATCTCCAGTTAATAGGAACCTCTTAAGTAAATTGTCCTAAAGATAGACCCTGAACATATATGGAAAAATCTAAAAATCCATTTTATTTGATGTAGAATGGATGCGAGAATAGCATAGAACAAATCTGTTAAGATTAGATAAATTTATGTAAGTCATTGATGAGTTAACCCCTCTTGTGCCAACAGCGCCTCAAAGCGTTCAAGATGCTGTTTATATCAATGCACCCTTTAATGGCCAAGATTTGTTCAATAAAAATGGTTTTGCAGGCCAAGAGAAGACTATTTTTTGTAAATTTGCCACCGAAATTTACAAAAAAATAGCCCCTTTGTCATGCCGATCTATATTCCTTGAGAATTATTCAAAGTGTAATGTCAAGACCATTCAAATTTCCGTTAGCCAGTGTCCATTTGCCGGCCAAGTGAATAGTATTTTTGAAATTTTACCATTGGAATGACTGGCTCGGTTACCGATCCAATCATTCTAGTTGTTAATTTTCGAAGATAATATTCGCTTGACCTGCACATGTACCTTTCTCAAGACCATTGCAGAGGCCGTTTAGAGACAGTTTTTGACCGACTTGACCATTAAAGGGTTAAGTTGACATACGCGGGCTTAAATATCTACAGATTAACTTTAATATTCCCAGTTCTTGGGAAACAACTCACCGAGAATTAAACTAAATACAAACCACATTAAAGCGTAGCAAATTTTGAAAATCATATTTGTGTTGATGGGGATCATATATCGGATAAAGGCTTGTGGAATTAAATGTCCGTTGACAAAGCTTCAACATTCTTCTAATTATTGGCGCCCATAGAAATAAACCAAGTCATGTAAAAGTGTTGAAAAATTAAGAAAAAAAATTATTTTCATTTATTTTTATTTATGATGCGGAATGGATGCAACGATGGCATAAACCAGATTTGTAAAAAGATTTAATCGGACAAATCCTTGATGAATTCACCTTTCCAGAGTATTCATCCATCATCAGACCTCGTATGACGTCAAAATCAGCTCAGCGCGTGTATGATGACGTCGTAATCATTACGTCACAAAGGGTTCCATAAAGACCGTCACCAAATCTCAAATGGTCCGACACGTTGTATGAATTATATGTCTTTGTAATTCTTTGCTATTTAATAAACATGCTGTTGAATATTTTGAAACTAATTTGACTGGGCGCTGTTGATGCATTAGGCAGCAACAGCACCCATTCAAGTTAGTTTCAAAATATTCAACAGGTTACCTGTGTAGTTCTTTGGAAATTGATAGTCAAGGTGTTCAGAGATCGTTCGGAACCAACACGAGCGAGGTGTGGGTCGAGCTTAGCTAGAGATGGGCGGGGCATGGCTAAAACCGGAAAGGTCCATTAAATGTCCACTGAAAGCTTTAAGATTCTTCTAATTCTTGGTGCAAAATAAACAAGTCCGACCCATGCACAAGTATGAAGAAATTTAACAATCCTTTTCATTAGAATGCAGATTGGATGCAATATCGGCATAGAACAAATCTGCAAAGCTTTCATTGGGATCAGATAATACATTGATAAGCATATGTCCATTTAACAACTTTAATAATTCCCGATACACGCCGGATATCTGATGGTTGACGAAGGAGGGTAGATGCAATTTGGATCGCTATGAAGAGTCATTCAAACTTCGCCAAGGGCTTGACAAAAATTGTATTCTTTTCATATCACTTGCAAATAACTGTTTGTTAGTGTGGATTGATAAGGTGGAATTTGCACTAACATGTTGCATATTTATCCAAACAAACAAATGAACAGACAGACGGAAGGGTCTCACAATAGTATTAATTAGATCGTATGGGGGCGGGGCCTGAAATTAGCTCAAGAATCACCTTAATGTTGAAACTCAACATGAAAACATGAAATAAAATTACTTATAACATTCTACAACAAATTTTAAGTTCTGGTCTGATGTGATCATTATCAAGATAAAGAGGAGTGAAATAGGTCACAACATGTTAGGGTAGATAAAATACTCTGTACATAACCGCTGATCGGGAGTGGTGTTGGTAGAAAGAGTGTGCTCTGTCATGGTGTTCCTTAGGGAGGAAGTATGTCGCCGACATTCTGCAGAGATATGCATTTACAAGGTGGGTGTCAGCGAGAAGATTGTTAAAACAGGGTATAAAGGAGCAGTAAGGCCTCGTCTAAGATTTGTGTCATCTATCTGGCCAACTACTGCCAACACAAATCAACACTCAACAGTCCATACATAAAGACCAAATTCAAGCATTATGTATCATTACTAAAGCAATGCAATCCAGTGTAATTAAGGAAATGGAAGAGGTCACTGAAATCCAACAGCCCTGCCAAAGATGGCTAACCGAAGTTGTGAGTAAGGTTGAAAACTACAATGTCCTTCACATCATTCTATGAACCCATAGATGAAGAATCTAACAAAAAACTGCCTGAGGCGAAGCAATTTCATCCATCAAAGCAGGAGAGTTACAAAGAATGCCGGAATAGAGTCCCAAACGACCGCATTGGCACTTGTTTCCATTGGCAGCACCAGCAACTGGTCAAAATAGTTTTAAAATTTTCAACAGCTTAACTGATTCTATAGTTTTCTGGAAATTGAGATTCAGTGAGCTCAGGGTTCGATCGATCCACACACGCGTAAAGCGTGGGCGGATCTTATCTAGAGATTGGCGGGGAATAGCTAAAACTGGATTCATCCATTGATGCCTCATTCTTAGAAGATTAGACCGATGTATACACAGTTGGAGCAGAGGCCAATGCAGTGATAAATGGATGAGCTGGCGTGTTCATGAACTTCATTCAGGCGCACACTGAAACTGCATCACTTCTAACCAGAGCACGCAGTACTAACTACTAAAGAGCTGAAAATCTGACCCTGTTCACTTCCAATGAGCTTCTTTGATTCTTAGTCGCAGCATTGAAACTTAAACAAATTGTTTCTTTACTGACCGATTATCTGACCGACCAACAGGCCGACATTCCAACGTAATGTGAGTCGCAACTAAAAAGAGCCTCATTAAATCAATATGAAAGAGAATGCCACCAAAAATTTATTTCCACTTGCGTACATGTTCGGAACAAGACATTTTACTCAAAGTCAATTCTGGCCACAATAGATTGGATGACCATACAAGCAAAAAGCTAAAAATGGTCGCCCCAGTGATCTGTGAATGTGACCGAGAAAACCAGAGAGCACGCCGTATCTTACAATGCTGTTCTCATCACAGCAAGCTGAGAACCTTCATCTGCTATACAGCGACGCCAAGACAGACCAAACGTCCAGGCCTGGAGAACTGGAGAGGACAGGCCAATAGATGAAGCCACCTTTAGCTATGTCCCGCTCATCTCTAGCTAAGCTCCATCCACGTTTCGCCCAGGTTGAGATCGATCGAACCCTGAACGCCCTGAACCTCAATCTTCAGATAACTATACAGATAAGTTGTTGAATATTTTGGAACTTTTCGGCTGGTTGTTGCTTCTGCCTATATCAGCAACGGCGCCCAGTGAAATTAGTTTCAAAATATTTAACATGATGTTTATTAAATAGTCATGACATACAATTCGTAAAACCTGAAGGACTATTACGCGTTTATGACGGATATGCCATTCATGACCTATTTGATTGTGACGTAATTGATTATGACGTCATTTACTTGACTGACAGACTGAATTCCTCTATTCTACAACATGATGGGAAAATCTACAATGCTTCATTATGGACGTTGTCACGGTGATGGGGAGATTGATCATTCATGTAAACCTGCTACGGAGACAACATTCTCAGTAGGAGCCAAAATCTGATGAGTGATTTTAGGACTTATATAAGAAAAGTAGTCCTTTCACAGATATTTCTTCATGCATTGGAAGCCATATATTGTTGCTAGTTTAAGATACAATTATCTAAGACGTTCAACAGGCTGGTTGACCCCGAACACATTTTGCCATTTTGTTGCTTGTTATACCAATGGACGGAGCCGATCTGTCAGTCATACATATGACGTCATAATTTATTACATCACTTGTTAGCTGATCAGAAGGACGCAGTTACGATATGTTGAAATCTGTTAAAAATTGTGAAACTAATTTGATTGGCAGCCACAGGTCCGAGCGAAATTAGTTTTAAAATAGTCAACAGCTTACCGGTATAGTTACCTTGAAATCTAGATTCTGGGAATTTGGCTTTCAAAGTTTCAAATCGATTACAACACGTGTAAGAAGTATGTCGAACTTAGCTAGAGATGGGAGGAGCATAGATAGAAATTGATCCCACAATGGTGGGATCCAGTTTTAATTATTCCCCGCCCATCTCTAGCTAAGCTCGACTCACACTTGTTTAGATCGATCGATCCCTGACTATCAATTTTGAGAAAACTATACAGGTACACTGTTGAATATTTTGAAACTAATTTGACTGGGTGCTGCTGCTGCCATGGGCAGCAACAGCGCCTAGCGCAAAGTCCAATTAGTTTCAAAATATTCAACAGCATGGTTATTAAATAGTAAAGACATACAACTTGTACAACAATGCTTTAGTCCGTCATTAATTATGCGTTCGTGACGAACTTGGTTACGTCAATCATGACGTTGCTGATTATGACGTCATCCACGACGTCATATAATGGATGGATAAATTGAAACGGTCCATTAACTTTCTCCTGTAAAAATAAGACAGAATTCTCTCTCTCCAGGACACATCCCCTACATATGCTATTGCGTTGGTAAATAGGATGATATTGCATAAATTGCGGTCACTGTCTTCTTCACGTCTTGATATGCCACAACCGACTGTTTGTACCCCTTTGTATAGTTCTGCTTTCATTAATATGTCTTAGGGTTATTTGGTTAAATAATGAAAGAGACTGGTGACTATAGATTAGTAGCATCCTACGCCGGTAGGCAGCTGTCATCGGCTGATGAAATATGGCTAGTCTCAACAGGAAGATTGTCAGCATCTGCATTGGAATAGAGGGAAAACGATCCAGCTAAGTGCAGACAAACGCAAAATATTGATTAATCTTTACCATGTATTTTGTTTTAGTCTCAAAGTCGCCTTACCACAAATCGACATGTTATGCGTCTTCATTCGAACACCAACTTTGTATCATTCATTCTTTTATTATAAGTTGTGAACCCAGACATCCCAGAAATCAGAGGCGCAATGGAGCTTTCCAGCTTTAAATATGCCTCGCCCATCTCTAGCTAAGCTCCACCTACACCTCGATCCCTGAACTCTCTGACTTCCAATTTCCAGAAAACTATACAGGTAATCCGTTGAATATTGTGAAACTAGTTTGACTGGGTGCTGTTACAGCCTATGGCAGCAACAGCGCCCAGTCAATTTGTTTCAAAATATTCAATAGCATCTTTATTAAATAGTACCGATATACACTTCGTACATCAACGCTTAGCCCTTGACCAATTATGCGTTCGCGACGTACTTATTTACGCCATTCATGACGTCATTGATTATGACATCATGCTACACGTCCTGTAGTTGATTATGACGTCATATGATGGATGGATAAACTGGTAAGGTACATTATGAGACAAGTACACACGTGGCCGGTTGTATATTTTGGAACTAATTTCATAACAGCTTCCTGTCAAACTAGTTTACTTATCTTTAACAGAATATTCCTTACTTAAAAAGAAATATACCTTTCCAGGTTTAGCGATGCCCCAGCCCATTTCTAGCTAAGCTATACCCACACATCGCCGTGTTAGGATTGATAGATCCGCGAATGCTCTGACTATCAATTTCCTGAACACTATACAGGCCCAGTCAAATTAGTTTCAAAATATTCAAAAGAATACGTATTAAATTGTAAAGGCAACCAAATTCGTACAACAACGTATAGTGCGTCTTCAATTATGCGTTCGTGACGTACTTATCTACATTTTTCATGACGTCATTGACTGTGCTGTCTTTCTACACGTCAAGTAGTTAATTAATACGTCATATGATGGATGGATAAACTGGAGGGGTACATTATGAGACAAGTACACACGTAACCGGCTGTATATTTTTGAACTAATTTGATAACATCTTCCTGTAAAACTAGTTTAAATATCTTTAAAAGAATATTCCTTGCTTAAAAGGAAATTGCGATTCTTGGTTTGCAGGCTTTAACCCTTTAACACTCATATCAGCCAAA